>PYAF01005710.1:53326-75657 GCA_007407185.1 Glycine tomentella
TACCAGTCAAATTACAGAGGAGTTCTCATCAGTTCATGGCCTTCCCACAATACAAGAATTAGCCTGCCATAGGCCTCAAGAACATCAAAGCAGTAGAAGAATTCATAGTTGTGCAGAAACCCTAGCCTTGATTCTTGAATTCCAGAGGTTTTGAGGATTAGAAGATGATATTAGGTTATTCTGGATGAATAATGGATGTCCCCAAGGTATTCTCTGGTTTTATATTTATAGATAAGTTTAATTAAAGTAATAAAGCCTAAACTGTGCCAGAATTTCGAAACCAATAATTTAAAACAGGCAACAGAATCATCATGGCGCGATCCGCGCGCGATCCCGCGCTAACCGCGCGGGTCTTTCGAAAGTATGGTGCTGATAGCGCGGGACTCCACGCTAACTGCGTGGAGTGTTCGAGCCAAATGGTCTGATGTTGATCTTTTGTGGCACTGATAGCGCGGATACGGCGCGACCCGCGCGAGTTGTTCGAGTTGAATGCCTTGGCTTCGTGTTTATGGCGCTGGTGGCGCGGCTCTGGCACTGATGGCGCTGTGCTTTCGACCTCTTCACGCTATTCGCGTGGATTCCCACGCTGATCGTGTGGGATCTTCGAGAATGAGGCCTTCTATTCTTCATCTGGCGCGATCCGCACGGCGTCCCGCGCGATCCGCGCGGGACTTGAAACCTTGTTTCCTTCTTTTCTTTGCTTTGAACTCCCCTTTTTGGCCTAAAAATACTCAAATGGTAATGAATTGAATTAAAAATGATAAATTAACAATCTTAACTACTTCTAATCTTATTTTCCTAATTATTTAACTAAAATATAACCTAAACTAGCCTAAAACTAAGATGTGTTTGCAACACATCACCAGGCTCAGGCCTGTCAAAGCCTGACCTAGCCTGACCTATTTCCATCCCTATGCACCACACTGTTCTCTTTGTCTTTGATGAATGGTTCTTCATAATGACCAGAGACATAATATGCATTATCTATTTCAACAGCATAATTATGTCAATCTTTATCCAATATCACTACATTCAAGAGAAAAAAAAATGCTTTATTTTTAGGCTAGTACATATCGAGGGCCTTATTGGCTTCAATGGAGACAAACTGTGAATATCAATTCTGCATTAAATCTTAAAGCCTATAGAGAAGAGGATGTCATTGTAGCATTACATTTTCCACAAACAAAATAATATGTCAGTTTTAGCATTGCCATGTGAATTAAATGCTTATCAAGAAAAGGATATCATACACATAAGTGTATCACATTAAAATGCATCACAAAAACAAGTTTGCAATGTTAATAACAGAAGATAGCTTACTATGGCAATTTAGCTTACTATTTTAGCATAGATGTGTTAAACACATGCACACACACAAATTCCCTCTTTTGTGAGTTGCATGTCCTTTGTGGGATAAGAAAACAAACATGATATCCTAATAAACGAGACAAATAAGTATTCAGTTTGTGTACAACATTAAAATTACTTTAGATTAACCATGGTGATGTTATCTACTAACTCCTAGGACATATTCAACATATTGTAGTGTTGCCTCTGAGCGAATCCAATCCATTTTGTTGTTCATTGCCTCCATAGGTGACTTCCTTTTAAGTGTTTTGTTGTTGGTTTGCTCCACAGTGGACACAGACTGGGGTTTTCCACTTCTTTTGTTGCTTTTAGTTGAAGGCGATTGGAATTAATGAAAGTTGCCTTCTAAGTTTGCCCAATTTGTGAAGTTCCAACCTACCCATTACACCCATTACAACTTCCTATATTAATCATTTCAATCATATCTGGTTATTTGTGCAGTTATCTCGTATCAATCAAAAAGAAGTGGAAAACTAGTCTTTACCTTAGTAAAACCAACACCATGGTCATTAACAAAAACCACATTTGATGTTTTATCAGTGGTTCACGTGCTAGCATTCTGTTTATTTGCATAAGAATATGGTTTGAAGTTTGGAGTCACCATATCTTCTATTTTGGAATTATGCTCCTGATGTGGTGTTTGCTCCATAAGCGTAAATCATTTGTCACAAATCGCATCATGAACTTCAGCAGTGTAGTGTTTGTTGTCATCTAATTTATGCACTTGAGTCTAAAGTTTTTTTCAGTGTGAGAACCTCAACCTTTAGATCTTGATGAAAGTAAACACATGTTTAACACTTGGCCATGATTGTATTTTTCCTTAAACAATGAACAAAGCACCAAGGTCAAAGATGGTGAACAACCTCAATGGTTTTCAACATATTTCTCATAGTGTCATGACTTGCAAGGGGTGTGTCCAAACACCTCAAACATTTGTGACTGTCGCCTTCAAGAGAAGCCTATGGACATTCATCAACATGAAAGATTTAGGTTCGTAATTTTATTTGTCCTCTCAAAAACATGAAGATTTAGAACATAATTATTCACACTTATGGGTGTCAAATCAATGTTCTCATCCACTTCTATCTTTGTGTCTGTCTCGTAACTAACACTGTGTATTACATCAGAAACAAAAAAGAATCATAAGTTTCACATCTTTACCAATGGCTGAATGAAAAACTCAGAGTGATTGTTATTAATCTTACCCAATGGTACCACATGAAAGCCGCTATGCATGGAAACTCCTTTTAGCATTTCCACCTTTATCCATTTTGCTTCTTCTTAGACCTCAATAAAAATGAACTTAAGTGTAGAGCTTGAAAGAAAAATAGTGATTGGTTGTAACCTATGAGAATGACAATGAGAATGTATCCTCCACTTAAGTTAACTAATGCAAATTAGCCTTGAGCATGCGTGTGTGAAAGCGGGAACCAAATGAAAGTTCCATTTTGGCATGTGGGGATTTGCTCTCGAACACAATCTATGCTTTGCAGTTCTCAATAAGTTTTCTCAATTCACATAGTACCCTGAAATGATAGTGTGGATGGATGTGTGTTTCTTGGGGGTTGGATTTTTTTTCAGTCATATGCCCATATTTCATTATAATATAGTATATATGGAAATTGAAATTGACCAGTAATCATTATATTTAAGGCCATAATGGTTTTTTTAAACAAGGCCATAATGCTATAATACATAAGTTTTACTTTTCTTTAATTAACCATTTTGGATGAGTATGATAAGGCAAATTGGGTTTGTTTTCTACATTTTTTAAAGGAAGAGTATCGTTTTGGATGAGTATCATAAATATTACAATTAGTTTTAAATTTTGGGAAGGATTTTTTCATTTAGTTACTTGCATGGTATGAATTTATAAAAAGTTACATTCACTAGGTATAATTATTATGTAGTATAAGATAAAATTTGAAATCCTTAAATGATAGGCTTACTTCGTACTTTAATAAAATATGCTTAGAGCATGAGCTTTATAAATAAAAGCAATCACAACTTCATAAATTGAAATGTTTATAAATTTTAGTGGAGGATATAATACATAAAATAAATCAATTATATTCGTGTTTATTGTATGTTAGGTGTCCCTATAATTTCCCTACTAATTTTTCATCAAATTTTTTAACCAAAACCAACCTTACTATAATTGAATTGTAATGTATTAACTACATTACCAGACGACTATATTACCAATGGACATATAGTTGACAAAACATTTAAAGCACATAGCAAACAATATTAAATATTAATTACATATTGATTGTCACATACACAGTGAAATACAAAAAAAAAATATACAAACACATTATAGATCATTCTACATACACTGGCTACTACAAGGTTTAAAAAATGTCTATAAAAAGTGGGCTAATGTTATGGTCTATCATAATCTCCAAATCATGGAATTAAGGTCTACCATGACACCAAAATCAATAAAAAAGGATGCACATTGTTAATAATATCAAAGAACACAGAAACAAGCAATCCATTCATATTACTACAGGTTTGTGTCCAACCGTCTTCCAAAAGACTTGAACCTTCTTTTGTATTTCCTTCTAGAATTCATTGTCTGCAGATGATAACAATTTAATTTCCAATTTCATGCAAACAACCCTTTTATTTAGTTGCTAGTTAAAAAAATATAATCCAAGTCATATTTGAAACAAAACAAATGCACATAGCAAATACCTGATATAAAATAAGGACAAATAATGTCAACCACTGACCAGGCCTACAACATATGGCATGAAGCAATACTCCATGTCCATTCATTTCATTACCCATAATCTGGAGTTGTTACTGAAGAGGATAACACTTTAGTGTTTGACATGAGGAATAACATTGATGAAATCCATATTTGTTTACTCTAACACATTTATAAAGTATTCACTTGTGGTCATAATTAGGAATCCCCTTGGCCTATTTCAGTTCCCAAGTTGCTTGATGAAATGTAGTTTTCAAGTAATTAGCAAGGTAGGTGTCGGTGTCCACAATCTGGACTATAACTTCACACTAAAGTCAAAACAATTAAGTAGTATTTAAACAAAACAGATAAATGAAAATTTTACCAAACAAAACTATTACAACCCATACCACTTTCCTTAAGACTTTTGTCCTACTATCAATGAGATGAGGATCCATAAAAGAACCAAAGTTGTATATGGTTTTCTCATTAATGGACATCACACCAAGATACCAATGGTCGGCATTTTTCTCTTGCACTGGCAGGTATATCTGGCAACAAACAAATCAATTATATTCCCCTTACAATTATACTCTAGAGGGACATTAATTTTAACGAGTAATATAACCAAATTCGTATACAAATAAAATTGGGTTGATAACAAATTAATTTTCTTGCAAATATTATTTTGTGAAACATTATCCACTATTCTTCTTCCACTATTTCGATATCAATAGCATTATTTTAGCCATGACCACACAATCAGAAAAAATTGTAGGATTAATCTCATGAAACAAAAGTAACATTATCATTGATATACGCCCAAATACTCTAAAAAAATACTATCAATTTGACATAAACTTAAATATTACTACTTCAAATGTCTATAAAAAGTACAAAGTTGATGACTTGATACTTGATAAATTAGTGAGCCCCACTTTTTTTTGTTCAATGCAATGGTTTTTTGTTCATCAACACTTATGAAATTGTGAAATTCGGGTTTGAGTTCCATTCACTTGTTCCACATCCCTAATATTGACATTAAAACAATGAATATTACTTTTCATTTTAGACACATGCTTTTTATCAAAACACTACATCATGCAATAAACAAAAAAGTCATTAACAGAGATCCACTCCATAGTGCATGGTAGCTTAATAACACTAGTTAATATAACTATAACCTAAGTGCTCATATATAACAAATTACTCATTACTTAATAACAATATATAAGCCTAAACCACATAATTATATGACTTTAGTTTTAAAATTCATCTAGTACATTACCTAAAACATAGCTATGACAAATGACAACCATGTATCATTTACTCGTCCAGACAACAATGAGAATTGTATCACAACATCACCCCTAACCATGGCACAAAACACTGGATTGAAAATAATAGGAATACTTCACAACAACCAAGAGGGGGTGAATTGGTTGAACCTTGGTATTTTAAAATCAAATTCAAATCAGAGTTTCAGGATCTTTATCACTTTTAAAACCAAGAAACCTTTTACTCAATCAAATGGTTCAGTCCAAGAATCAATAGATCAAAACAGAACTTGTTGAACAACGAATGTGATTCAAAGAATTAAAGACAATGAATAAGATGAGAATAGAGATATAGAAATAAGAACACAAGCAATTTATACTGGTTCACATTAAAACATGAAGATACATCCAATTTCTTCTAATTCACACTGAATTAGAGTTCCATTATTATAAAATATTCTTACAAGCATTTACAAGAACCTCCCCTTTATCAACCCTAGATAAAGAACAAAAATCCAAAACCCTATTAGACTTCTAAGGAGAAAGATCCAGAGAACACTACTTTGATCTTTAAGCTAGAGAACCCTTCTCTAGTTCCAAGCTATAAGAACCCAATTACAATAGCCAATTACAACAAAATTTGTAAACAGAATTACAATCAATAAGTTAAGGAAAGAAACAACCTGATGATCCAGTGAATGACATGCATATGAATGAACAATTCAGGTTGAAAGACAAAAACAATCTCAAAACATCTTTTTCCTTAACCTTTGAAAGAAACTTCTTGCTTTAAAGAATCACTCAAAAACTCATGAATGTTTTAATACAAGCAAGAACTCAGAACCCAGAAAAATCACTTTGGAAGTGTTTAGAAAGCTTGTGTATGCTCAGAATACGAATTAATCAAGTTACAAAACAAGCTAAGTCATGGTTCTATTTATAACAAACTTTTGCAACTGTCAGTAATCGATTAAATGCACCATGTAATCGATTATTTAACTCATGTAATCAATTAAATCAATCTGGTAATCGATTAAAGTGTTCAACACAATATCTGGACATGAGCAAAGAGCAAAATAATCGATTATTCCGTCTTGTAATCGATTAAGACAGGAAGCTTCAAAATATCAAAATACACTATGTAATCGATTAAACCAAGAAGCTTTATAAAAGAGAATGAACTATGTAATCGATTACGATATGTGGTAATTGATTAAAGCAACAAATCTTGTGTGCATTTGCATATAGAGTAATCGATTACTAAATTTGATAATCGATTAAGACAGGAAGATGGCTTTTTCATTTAAGCTTGTGTAATCGATTACTATTCCTGGGTAATCGATTCTTCTAGAAAGACTTAAAATCATGTATAGCAATGTAATCAATTACTACCCATTGGTAATCAATTAAAGTGTTCATCAAGGCAGTTAATATAAAAACAAAGGTCAAATAATCGATTATTCCGATAGGTAATCGATTACATTGTTCTTGAAAGCTTTTCCATAATGAACTAAGAACAAAATAATCGATTATATCTTTAAGGTAATCGATTACAACAGTACAAAAACCATTTTTCGAAAACCCTTTGATTCAAATTAAAACCTTAGTTAAATGTTAAATTTTCATGAAAAACACTTAGTTAAATCAATGAATGAATGAATGCATGCATGGATCAATCAGATAGCTTTCCTTTTACATAAAATTCCAAGTCTTCAAGCATGTTCAAAGCTCAAAACTAATCTTGTATCAAAGACTTCCAAACTTCATGAAGCTCCCCCTGTATTCAACATGGATTTAATATGTTTCCCTGTACACAATCAACATATTAGATTTCAATACCAAACACTAGTAACAAATCAAACTTAAAGGATTTCTAAGGTAGCATGATTAAATGTTTCAATTCTTACCTCAAATTTGAGCATTGAACTTTTCATTGCAAAAGTCAATATCTTCATGTTCAATTGATTTTAGAAATGGACAATTTGTTATATTGTTCCCAAGCACCCTACATGCACCACACTTCGTAGTGGGCTTTGTTTTCAATCCGAAAGACATTAGATCATTAGACATGCCCCCCACGACCACCTCTTTGTCTTGCTCTTGTTGGATTCCCCAAACTGAATTTGAACATTCAATTTTGGGCCTATTGGTTCCACTTGCATTCTTCTTCTTCAACTTTTGGATTTCATTACCAACTATTTCTCTTACATAATTGTAGTCTTCAACACTTCGTGAACTTAAACTACAACACTCTGTGGATTTTGTGCATTGTTGTGTTAATCGATTACCATTATTCGTAATCGATTATATAAGCTATTTGAAAAAGCTTGTTTCACTACTTTAATTGATTACCATAAAATGTAATTGATTACACAAGTTGTTTCTGAAATAAAACTTTTTTGTTTTAATCGATTACAACTCGAGTTAATCGATTATTTTGTTCGTTGTGAAACCCAGAATGAAGCCTTGAACACTTTAATCGATTAAGTGACAATTTAATCGATTACATTAGTTATTTTAATCGATTATTTGGCGCGTGTAATCATTTACAGGTTGTTACAAAAAGCTGTTATAAATAGAAAGGAGGCTTGGCTTGAAACTCAACTTGAACACTTTGAATTTTCTGAATATACACAAGCCTTCTAAGAGTTTGAAATTGATTTTCTGGGTTAACTAAGCTCTTGTCCTACTCTTTAATCTTCATGGGTATTGAATGATTTCTTGGGCAAGAGATTTAAAAGAAATGATGGAGAACATGTTCTGAAATTCTTTTTCTGCATTCAACTCTGATTGGTAACTCATATGCATCCATAATCATTGGATCATCAAGTTGTTTATCTCCATTATCTTTGGTTGTAAATTTGTTTTTGTATTGTTTGTTGTTTGATGCTATTGTAAAAAGGTTCTTTGAAGCTTGGGCTAGAGTAGTGTTCTCTAGGGAAGAACAGAGTAGTGTTCTTTGGTTCTTGCTCACTAGAAGTCTAATAGGGTTTTAGATTTCTATTCTTTATCTAGTGTTGATAAAGAGAGTTTGTTGTAAAGCTTGTAAGAACATGAATTTATAATAGTGGAACTCTAATCTAGTGTTGATTAGAAGAAACTGGATGTAGCTTCTTGTGAGAAGTGAACCAGTATAAATTCTTGAGTTGTTTTTCTATTCCTTCATCTTTATCAGTTATCTTACTCATTTTGTTCTAGGCATCATTATCATTACTCAACAAGTTATGTTTTGAGCTTAGGCTAAGTGATCTGATTGATTAAAAGTATTCTTGGATTAAAAGTGATGAAGATCCTTTAACTATGATTTTATAAACAATTTTTTTAAATACTAAGATCAAACCAATTCACCCCCCCTCTTGGTTGTTGTGGGTATTCCTATTGTTTTTCACTGAAGATATCTACTGTCCCCATACCAATCTTCCTTAAAGTATTCAGTTGCAAGACATCAATATCACTCATATTCTTATGTGTCGGTTATATCCAACAACGGATTCCTTGTAGTAACTCATGATTGTGGTTATCCTCAAATTTCTTAACGATCGAAATGCCCAAATATATGCACGCGAAAAAAGGCTTCACGTCCACATCGAGCTTAGGTCTAGGGACACGTATCGGTTTGCCATGGTTAGCCCTCTATCCTGACGAAAACCTTGTCTGTGACACCTAAAAGTTTGTTGCATAACTTCTTTTGCATTTATGTTCATCTTTCCTTTACGAGTAAAAAACCATTTCACTCTTGCAAACAAATTATAAAATTGATATGCAATATCTAAGCTTGCAAAATGATAACCCATTAAATCTTTAGCCTCCAGAGTCATCCACTCCAAGCTATAAATGTCTTGCAAGCAATCTATGGCATAAACAACAACATTAGAGGAGTTCCATAACACTGGTCCAATTCAACAACAGACTCTTTAGAATAGTCCTCCAATTCAACACTTTCATCTTCAAAAACTGCTGCATCAAAGGATTCATACCCTTCATCTATTTCATCATCATTAGAATAATAGAAAATGCCAGAATTTAAACTAAAAGCATAGTAAACAAATATACCTCGATAAAGTCCTCTTCAAGTTGGATCATGTCCCCTTCATCCTCCATCATGTCATCATCTTTAGCCACCATCATCTCATCTTCAGAATAACTCGGGGATCCCACTTCCCATTCCTCAACCATTTCTTCCCGAATTCAAAAAAAAAAATGAATCCATAAAAATATTCATACATCTAGGCACCAATTAAACAATATCTAACCACAATCACTACTCTGCTTCACAATGTATCAAACCACATTTCTAAATAATAAAAAAAAACACAGCTAAAAAAATGCTTTATCATCACCATTGTCATACAACTACACAAAGGAAACAACGAAATGGACAAAATGGACAAAATGGGAACTTTGCTTCAAAAAACAAAAACATGAACGCTAAAATTATTGTTTATTAAATCCACCTTCAGATCTCGTACTGTAACATACTATACTTTGTCTTGCAATTTCAACTTCAGCTACTATCGTATATCACATCTACTACCAGTAATCGCCTCTTTGGTGTTAGAAGAGCACATCCCTAATTTCAAAATGTTTTCTCACTCAATGCTAGATGAAAACCCAAAATGTCTAAGAATGTGTCTAAGTTGTTGTTAAAATGAGATATAATTATCTTTTCCTAAATTTAGATTTATTAAAAAAATTAAATACTAAAAAAATTTATTTTAATATAATACAAATAGTGTTAATTTAGTTTTCATTATTATATTTTTTAAATTACCTTATTTAATTCAAAGTATTTTTTCTCTTTTTTAATTAATTTTGTTTCGGTTATCTACCTCTTGTAATGGGTAATTTTGCCCCCTCACTGGTTAGGGAGGAAGTTTTAGACTTCATATTAGAATTCACCGAGAAACTCCCAATTTTCCCCATAATTCATGAGAATGTAGGCAATCACGAAGCACATGCATATGGCTTCAAATTAAGTGAGCGGAATGTGTGCAAAAACTAGTTTGACATCATGATAAGAGATTAAAATACATTTTATCTAAAAAAATCACATGTGCTTACTACATCAGACTACTTGATGACATGATAAGCCACTAAATTGCTAACATGATTGTTACATCTACTTGACAACTTGAACTAAAAATGGTAATGAAAAACAATTTCAAGGACTTTGATCCAACAAATTCAGATTAGGAATTACAAATAAAAATCAAAAAAAGTTTCGGCATATATAAAGATATACAATGGTTGCAACACAATGACTATACAATCACATATTCACAATGTCACAATGGATGTCTTTGACACAACAAATCCCGTCATATTGCTATAGGCCACAACATAGTAGTTTCTAATATTTTTTAAGCTTAAATATATTTTTCTTCCTTTCAAATCATTTTTTTTCTTTCATTCTTGTAAAAGTTATTTTGTTTTTAGTTTTTGAAAAATAATGAAATCATCACGACTAATCATCACTAGATGGTATTTGATGAAGTGAATATGTTATATCATCACCTTAATGATATCATGATGATGTCATCATGCCACTCCAACACAATTAGTGGGGACGCACTTACACTATTATGGAAACAATTACTCCAAAAACATTTTTTTTTACTTAAACATCTTTAATAAAAAATTAGTGTTGCACCCACAAGAAAATTGTTTTTTAAAATGAAGAAAAAATTATAAGATATAAAAGAGAAAATAGATTAATTAATTTATAGAAACTTAGATTAATTAATTTATGGACTATTTTTTTCCACTAAATCATGTTTTTGGACCCGCCACTTAACATAACGTGTCACATCATCATTAACTCATGGGTGATAATTAAAAAATACATAATCTACAAAGGCTAAAATAAAAAATTGATAACATTCATATTTTACAAAATTAAATTCCAAAAACAAAAAATGGATAATTTTGTGGGCGTCATCAAACCAAGTATGTCCACCCATGACATCACACACAACACACAACACCCGTGATTACATGAAATCTCCTACCTCTTTCAAGTAACACAGCATTTACAAGAAACGTGCAAATACAGCAACTTGAAGAAACGTGTCTCGGGGACAACAAGAGGAAGATTATTATTCACGGTATGAATATATATGATTATTGAGCAGAAATTAAAAGACTACACACGTGACACGACTGATCCAATAGAAATTTAAAGAAAGAAGCTTAGGAGCTAACTGAATAGAGCCAGTTTAAGTTAACATCCACTTGAGGCACCTCTATCATCAGATTGGGAAGTATAGCTTCGAATCCTTCCCATGAAGCAGCCGTCTCTTCATCACATATCACCACCTTTAAATTCACAAGATTAACGACTGACGATGGCAATTCACACCTTGCACAACTTGTCATGTAGAGATTTCTTAGATTACACAAATTACCAAATTCCTCTGGTAAATTAAGAAGGCTTAGACAGTTTGAGATGTCAAGATGCCTTAGATTTGAAAGCATTCCAATAGAATCTGGTAACCCTTCCAAATCGGTACAAGAACTGAGCCTTAGGACTTCCAAATTCACTAACTTTCCAATTTCTTGGGGAAGTGCTAAGAGCTTGTGGCAGTTAGTAACATTGAGCTTCTTTAGCGTTGTAATATCACACACCCCACTAGGCAACAACACCATATCTTTGCAATAGTCAATGCTCAAATCTACTAGATTTGGAAATGCATCTGAAATTAGGAAGATACCATTTTGAAAAGCATGATTAAAATTGCACATGTAGAGGGATAAAATTTCAAGAGTCTTCAATGTGACAAATGAAAGAACAGAAATCCTTTCCAATCTAATTCTTCTGAGGTTTGATAAAGTTCCAAGTAGCTCAAAATTTGTCAGCTCAGTGAGATGGAAATTGTAATTTGTGACTATCAAAACTTTTAGTTTGCTCATTTTCTCCATGGAGTCAGGTAAAGAATACTGATTGGTTCGAAGATTAAATATCAGAACCTTAGCTTGATTTGGTTGCATGTGTGACCAATATGAATTGCAAGTTTCATCTGCAAAAAGAACCCATATATGGTGTCAATTATAGAATGTCTATTGTCATTACTTTGTAGGTAAACTTTTGTATGGATAACTAACCAATTGATATGGACAATGTGTGAGCAGGGATCTGCTGGTATTTCTGTTTAACAAAATATCTAAAACAATTTGACAATATACGGGTCATCATGCCTTGTTGCTTCTCGCAAAGCCCCCATTCACTTTTATTTTCATTTGTGTCAATAATCAGTCTTTTTCTCTCTTCAATTGGTTCCTGGGTGCTTTGTTGAATTGCTAGCTCTCTTAGAAGATCATGAATCACCATGAAATGATTATTGTAGAAATAATTGTCTGTGTCACTTGTATTTTTCCTGGTAAATTAGCATAAATTAATTCTTTAATTGGGGAGAAAAGTTCTTGCACAAAATTAAAAGTACACATGCTCTCTATGTGATAGATTACCTATAAATCTAAACTTTTCTACTCAAAAAGCAAGCTTATAAAATGAAATGCCAAATTGCATAGTCCGAGGTTAAAATTAAGTCCAAGTTAAATTGTCATTTTTAGAATATTAATATATAAAAGCAACCAATTGCTCCTCATATCTAATTCTCTTTTAGGTTTTATTCTAGAGTATAATTCATGTTATTTATATAAGAAAAAAAAAAGACTATTCACTGATGTAAAATAATTTTATACTGTTGTTCAATTATAAATTATCATATATGATAAATTTGATAATTTTTATAATAAATATCTTAAAAATCATAGAAACATTGAATTATGACTGAATGAAAATATAAAATTATTATATTATCGGTGAGTAATCATTAAACTCTATTTATATTACGATGGAAAAGTAAAGAAAATAATCCTTGTACCTTGCTATTAAGACATTTACCAGATTCATGGACTCTAATTTGTTGATGATGGCCATTGCTTCTATGCCTTCATTGTCTAGTCCATACAACTCTGCCCACATATCAATGAGAGCAGTAACAGAAATTCTTTGATCTTCAGGAAATAAGCTTAGGTCCATGAAGCACTCTTTGATCATTGTATTATCTTCTAGAACATCTAAGATCTTTTGGAGGTAGGTTAGCAATTCAGTACTGTTAGAATCAAGTATAGAATAACCAGGTGACAATTCCTCCACCATCTTTTGCCACAACTCATAAGGTTGATGACTAAGTGACCTACCAATCACTTTAATGACAAGCGGTAAACCCTTGCAACTTTTCACAACCTGCATTTGCATTCAGTGCAAGTAAATATAGTTTTTATGACTTATAGGTGGTGCAACATGAATATACAAATATTTAAATATAAATAATATAGATATTAGTTGGGATCATAGACATGTGGTGGTCTTTAACCTCTTAATATTTTTCCCCCTTAGAAGGGTAAATTGGTCAATACATTGAAATAAGAATTTAAAAGGGATTTTTTCACGCATTTTTTTTATTTCTATGATAGTTTTATTTTTATTCTAAACAAAATCATACTAATGACCACAATAATTCAGTATGCAATTTTATATAATAAAAAAACTATAAAAAAAATAGTTTATAATACACTAATAATTTTAATTAATTAATTAAAAAAAACTTAAGTATGAGATCCCTGAAATATATTTGAATTTTGCAACTGATTCCTAAAATTTTTATTTGCTTCTCATTGGATCCCAGAAACTTCAAAAGTTTTGTGGAAGATCCCTGCTATTACTCTCCATCCAAAACGTGATCATGTATTCATTACTTGGACACATCAGTGATACACGTAGCAATTCATGTCAGAGGGCGGTACACGTCATCTGATGACATCATCCAAATGCTATTTAAAAAAACATTTTGAAAAGGAATTCTTTTTGTATGTTGTCATTTTGGATTGTTTGATTTCTATGGCACTTATCGTCAATGACACCACCATGGTCACCACCTCGTAGTCAAACTCCCCCAACCTGAAACATAAAACCTTCTTCACCATGGTTGGACTTCGTTGTCGTCCTCCTCATCTCCTTCCTTTGCGCTCACACCAGGCTTCGAGGAGAAAGGAGAAAACTCTCCCCCAAGCTTTCTCCTTCAACCCACCAGCCTACATCGCGTTGGAAATCCTTCGTCGTGTTGGATGATAATGGAAAAATTCAAACTTTGATAATAACAAAAATCAACAAAGCATAAACTAGAAACAAAGTTTTCAAAAAAAAATGGGTGTCTGAATTTACAAAAATCGTCAGGTAGAACTGTGAAGAAGAAAGCACAAACTAGAAGCCCTAATTTTGTCACCTTCAACAAAAATCAACAAACACACCTTCAAAGGAACAGTGAAGAAGAAAACCCACGTGCCCTGATGCGGCCGCCACCGTCGCTAGTGACAAAGTCGAGATGGTAGCCGCAGTAGCCGATAGAGATTCGAGCCTCCTCCCACCAACACGGTAGGTGGGGAGCAACTCATATGATTCAAGCCTCCTCCCACCGACACTCCTATAGACTAGAGCATAAGTGAGAACATGATTAGGACGACGACAATGGCGTGGATCAAGAACGCCAGATCAAGGATCGCAATGGCACGGAGCTTGGACTCGTCGAGATTGCACTGTGTGGAGCCTTCAACACTACTTGTGATGTCGAGGAGGTGATGGCAACCCTCGTGGATGAAGGGGTTGGTGTAGAGGGAGAGCCCGCTCTAGAGGGCCCAGACGACAACGTTAAGGGATAAGGATGAGGGCTAGGGTAATAATAAGGATACCTCTGACGTGGCACGTCATGTCATTGATACCTTTGATATGGCTTCATAAATGTATCGCTGAAGTATCCAACTAAGAGACATGTCATCACGTTTTGGACGAAGACTAACAACAGGAATCTCCCACAAAACTTTTAAAGTTTTGGGGAGCCAACGAGAAGCAAAAAAATTTCAAGGATCAGTTGCAAAATTCAGCTATATTTCAGGGATCTCCAACATATTTAAGCCATTAAAATAATACTTCTCTTAAAATTCATCTTGGCTTAAACCTAAATGAATGAATGCATTCTCTATAAGAACATGAATTACTCTTATACGTCAAAAAGTAAGAACAAGTACCTTTTGGACTACATCTTCGTCAGGAGTATTTAAACTGTTGCAATCCAACAAAGCGTAGTGATGGAAGAGGGTCATCGCATCTTCGTAAACAAGTGGTTTTAAGACACATTGGGTGCCAAATCTATGAAATGCAACCCTTGAAGTCACCAAAATTTTGTAATCTGATAAATGGAATTTAAATTTCTCCACAAGCGCTTCTGAGCCAGGCCAAACATCATCCAAAACCAACAACATTGGGCTTCCTTCAAATTTCCTTAGCAAAAGTCCCAATTGACTAAGTGCATCTTCATCGCTTTGAAACTTAGGTACTTGAAATCCAAAATGTTCAAATAGTCTTTCTACAATAATCCTCAACTTGGGCGTTTTTGAGAAGGTGACAAAAAATATATTTTTCCTGAATTTACCTAGTGAAATCAAAGAGATGTGTGAGCACAGAGCGTTTGATGCATCTCTTAAACCTTCAGTTTTTAGAATACATATATATTAATATATATGTAATGTATTTATTTAATGTTCATATATATAATTTAATAAAATAATTTATATTTAACAATATTACAAAAGGATAAAACAACTTGATATCATTAAAAGATGTATAATTGGTAAATGGTAATTAAAAGATGTATAAAAGGAGTTATGATTACTTACCTATGACTTGTTCATCCCAACAGAGCTTTGTAGCTAAAGTTGTTTTCCCTAATCCTCCAAAACCACTTAACACAATGATGGAGACACCTTCTTTAAGAAGCTCGATCTTCAACTGGCTCAGTGGTACATCCAACCCAACACTGAATTCTGGCGTTTCAAGAATACCAAATGCACTCTTGATTGGAAAGACAACTGGTTGTGCGGTCTCTTCCATGAATAATTTAATAACCAACCTTTCACGTCCTTTTTCTTGTTTAAACAGTATTATGAATGGAAGAAAAAATCAACGCTTCTGCATGTAAAAGGACTTTAATTTCAATTTGATACTCGATAATCATAGACCTGGAACTAGCTAGTGATCTAAAAAACTTCGGTCGTTACAATATTACTTCTTAAATTCCTTGTGTTTACCATTTTAATTTTCCACAATAACATAATAGCATGCATGTCTGTGTGTATAAAGATATTTTCATTCTTAAAATTGGAAACTGATGAAATTTATAAATAATAAATGTTACGGGATTTTTTTTATATGTAGAGTTTATATGAAACAATAACATGTTTGATAAAACTAACTTATAAGTTAGTCGAAAGCTTATAAGGTAGTTTTAAAGCTTAAACTGAAAAGTTGAAAGTATATGAACTAAATGATTTAATTAAAAGTATTTGATAAAACTGATTGATAAATGTTAAATGACATAAAATAATATATTTAATTGTGTGTAAAATTTAGTTAACCAAAAGGAATTTTTTTTTTTTATGAATTGAATCGACAAAATAAAAATCATGTAAGTAGACGAATTAGGGAATATAATTTTAGAAAAAACAACACATAGAATAATTCAACAAATAATTATAAAGTTGATATGATTCAAAAAAAATAACCTTAAGGAATGGTATAATAATGACAATTGATAAGTTGATTATCGTGTGCACGTAAGAATATAAAATTAGATACGAGGATTTTATCAAACAATAAACAAAAATGATAAAAGGATTTTTTAAATGAATTGAATAAAAGTGTAAAACGAAATTTTAAATAAAATAATTAATAAGGATAAAATTAAAAATAAAATGAAAACTAGTAACTTATAAATTAATTTATTTTGCAAAATAACTTATCTTTATTAAAATAAATTCATATATCAAACAAATTTTTTAATCAAATGAGCTTATAAGTTGATGCAATTTTTTAGTGGGGAAGTTTTCGTTAGCTGGTATAAGCCACCCTTCTGTATAACTTGTGCCGGAAAGGGATAGAAAGTGGGGAGAAGATCTCAGTGTAGTCGATGTCCTCTTTCAGAGTTAACCCTTGGCGTAGTAAAAATAACTTATAAAGTAGTTAAATACGTTAGGAAACATACTCATCATTATCAAAATGTGGAGTAGGTTGTTTGTTTGGTTGATCTGCCGTATCTTACTTGCTTTGGTAATGCACAATGAGCATTAATTTGCGCCTCATTTGGTTTGTCGTTTTTTTTAAAAAAAAAAAAAATTAAACATGGTAAGTTGAAATAACTAAATATTTATGAGTATGTCTCCTTTCATGCACAGTTGGAAATGTTCAATCATATCAATATATTGTCATGTCATCAATCCACTATGTGCGCTTGATTTCAAGAAAGGTATTTACTAAAATGAGATAAATTTAAATGTTGATAACTTGATATAAAACACAGAAGCAGAAAATAAGAGATCGTCAAAACTCGAGCATACACAAAAGAGACAACGTTAGTGTAGGATTGATCGCCATTTAGGACAATTATTTAATTGTATTTCTATTTTGTTAGAAATTTGACTAAATTTTACACCATAATGCTCAAATTAATATAAGAGAATATTTTGGAAATTATAACACCAATGTAAATATATTGAGAAGAAAGTTTAGAGAATATGTTGGTAAAAAATCCGACAATTATGTATTACTAAGCTATACCTTAATTTGAAATAATGATCGATGCTTCCTATGAATTTGATTTTTTATCTTGTCCTCCTTCTTAATGAACACAATTGGAATTTGAAGTTATGGAAGAGAAACTCAGTTCTTGTTCGGGGCTATATATTTGAACGAATAGAACTTTACAACACAACACAAGACATTTATAGATCCCAAACCAAAATGTGAAAATTCTAGGAAGTTTGTGCGTTTTTTCGCTTACTATTACTTACCCTGTAGCCTGTGTTTGCTAGCTTGATCCATTTTTCCCGTAGTTTGGTACGTCTGAACAGGAATATTTTTATAAAATTTCTCTCATTTTTCATGAAACTTCGTTGTTATAATAATATATATACGTGATACCTTCTTTTGATCTTTAATTATGTTCTTTAATTTAGATACCTTTGTTCTTTAAATGCATGCATGTTTTTTATCCATAAATATTAATTGTTAATTTTGTTAAAATGTTATAAAAGGGATAGCATCCTTTAAATGCACATAATAACTGTTTCTACGTACTTTCTATGTCATAACTGGAGTATTATCTCTGTCTACTCCCATTTGTTTTTTATTTAACCTTCTCTTCCTCTCTTTTATTTAAAAAAAAAAACGTAGAGAGACACTGTTCTTTGTATAAAGCCAATCTTAACTTCTAAGTTTAATTTTTCGTCAGGTAAAAGTTACATAAAAGAATAATTCGTGGTTGCTTATCTAACTAATACCTTACGCGTTTTTTTTATCTCGCATGTTATTTTGGTTATTTAGCTTATTACCCAGACAACATAGATAATATAATTAATAGTAAGAAATGACAAAAGATCAAGCACCGAAACATTATTCATCTATATTTTCCGTTAACGCAAAGCAAATCAATAATTTATTAGGAGTACTCAATTTATTAGGTTATCTATTTTTTATATTATTTTTGAGAGATTGAGTCACATTTTTATAAATTTCAATTCATTTTATTTTTAAATAATTGAATTATAGAATTTTAAAATAAAAGATTGATATATGTATTATTTTCTAAATTTTAGTGAAAATTGTATATAAAATTGAAAGGTTGTGTGGTTTTGATATTCAATGGACTCGAATGGTTATATACCGGCCATGGTTTAAACATTATTGTATCTATATGCTAAAAAGTAAATAATGTGGGGAGATGAAGTATAAATAATATTTTGAAAATTGGTCTAGTAATTGAATGGTTTATTGCAGTTGTCAGAATCACCATTCTAGGTAGATTCGTGGAGGCCTCGTAAAATCGAATCGTAAAATCGTGAGTCTATTTCAGACAAAAAGAAAGTATGTTACCTAAATAAGAAAAAAAATGAACCAAAAGGTGTATTTAAGCAAAAAAGTAGTGCAGGAAGTAATTTGGTTATGGACCTGGCCCAACTTAAAAGAAAAACCTGATTGTGCCCTTATAACTTCTTCTCTTCCGTGCATCTTCTTTCTCCCCTTTTCTTCTTGGCTGCTGCGCCGTTCAATGAAAAATAGAACATAGAGCTGAAGCATGGTGATTCGTGAAGCATTGTGTGTTTAACTAAACCTCTCCTCCTCTTTCACCGGAATATATCCTCCTTCAGCTAGTAGTTTCTGTCCACTCTTTCTTCTTTGTTAACCCTAATTTTTGCTTCTTTTTTTTTAAAAAAAAATTCGTCCATGGCTTCTCTGTTAATCTCGAAATCGCCTACTCACAACCAGACTCGCGATTCAACGCCGATTCCACCGAGTCGATGCTGAGTCTACCGATTCTACTCAGAAAACGATTCTACATGCGATTTAACTCGCGGAGAATTAGTAGAATCATAAAATCGGACGATTCTACGATTTAAATCGCGATTTTGATAATCATAGTTTATTGGCTTAATCATGATTGTAACATATGGTTGAATCGCTAGTAGAAATTAAATATATATTTATAGATATCATATAATATTTTCTTGATAGAAATCGCCTACTCACAACCAGACTTGCGATTCAACGCCGATTCCACCGAGTCTACGCTGAGTCTACCGATTCTACTCAGAAAACGATTCTACATGCGATTTAACTCGCGAAGAATTAGTAGAATCATAAAATCGAACGATTCTACAATTTAAATCGCGATTTTGATAATCATAGTTTATTGGCTTAATCATGATTGTAACATATGGTTGAATCGCTAGTAGAAATTAAATATATATTTATAGATATCATATAATATTTTAACTAATAAAAATTATAAATTAATATAAATAATTAAATTATTATTTTTATTAAAATAATAATAATAATAATAGTTAAACATATTGTGTTTTTTGTGTTATATATTTTCTTGATATTTCAAAAGGTTAACATGTCTATTTAATTAAATATAGAATTTTTTTTTAAAATCAATTTATTGTTTATAAACAACAAATATTTTCTATCTTTGACTTGGTCTTGGAAAATCATATCTTTTTATTACAAATATGTGTTTCATAAAGTTTTAGAGAGCTCTCCCACACACATTTTCTCTCCACTTTTTCACTAAGCATCCTAAGTTATTCTTATTAGAAAAGCTTGTTATATAGTTATACTATCCCAATTTATATTGAGAAGAGCCTGTTAATTAAATCTTATGAAATTTACTTATCACATGTATAAGTTCTTAAAAACAATATAAATTTACACTTCTCAAACTAAAAAAAACCATCTTAAAATTCTAAGGTTTTCAAAAAAAATTAAACAAAAGTAAAATAATCTAAAATGGTTTCAAAAAATCAATTAAAAAAATGAATCTAAGGCGATTTAGAAATCATGGTAGAAAGTATTCACTTTCCATAATACTTTTCACCGCAAACACTTTTCACAATAACGATTTCAAAAACAATTTCCAATCATAGTTAAAGTGCTAAATAATTAACTTTATTTTTCAAGTAGTAGATTGGACCGTTGCCCCCCCACCCCCAACTCTTAAAATCAAATCAAATGTCTCTTAATATTTCAATTAAAAAACTTATTTTACCACATCTAATATTTATCCCAGTACTATGGGTATGCTTAGATCTAAACTTTTCTAGAAACACTTCTACAAGAAGAAAGTAAAAAAAAAATGGATTTTTTCATAAGTTAAAATAAATTTTTTATTAGTTCATTTGTAGATGTAATCTCATTTTAAAGAAATTACATTGGTAAGTTTCTAAAAATTAGTTAATAGAGAGCTTAATTTTACTTATTAAAAAATTCATCTCATTTTTTTTCTTATTTTCTTCTTTTAGAAATACTTCTAAAATAATTTATCAATCAAGTCTTATATCTCTACTTCTAACATTTTTTTTCTTATTTAAGAAACAAGCCTCTGTCATTTGTTGGTGCCTCTCACAATATTATTGGACAATGAAATTCATTTAACTATTTCTCATAATCTCGTCCATGTGATGATTAACGCAAAGACCCTATATAAACTAGACACTCGCATTAAAAGTTTGATAGGATATTT
The DNA here is from genome assembly GCA_007407185.1 of Glycine tomentella. NCBI lineage: Eukaryota > Viridiplantae > Streptophyta > Magnoliopsida > Fabales > Fabaceae > Glycine > Glycine tomentella. Next base: position 74,803 of record PYAF01005710.1, read on the forward strand.
ATGTGTAATTTATTTTGTTAAATTAAAAATAATTTACCTAAAGAATTAACATGGGACTAGTATTTATTTTTCCTAGTTTTACACTGGTTTATCCTCCGGTTCTTACCCATTCTGAAAAACAAACAATTTTTACGGTATTATTAAATCGTTTCCAGTTAGACGGTCAAAAGTCAAAACCCAACCGAGTCATACTTTGAAAACTATGAATCTGAACTTCGAGAATGTATGATGTGTAAACTCTGGCTAATGACAAACTTGTGATTCTACATTTCTACGGAAAAATGGATCTCATTCCTCGTTTTCCATTCCTTGTAGTTTTTCCCTTTGAACTTTGAACAATTGGTGGATGACATGTTTCATTCAAAAGAAAATTTATAAGCATATTCCAACGACTTTCCGTCTTATACGTCAACGCGTATTTGCCTAAAACTTATCCATAAAGTTGTTTGCTGATATGCATATCGATATAGGAGTATGAATTCCACGTATATAATCTTTAAAGTTTAATGATGATATACTAAAGGTCTAAAAATATTTTTTAATCGTCAACTAATTAATCATCTTAGTTTATATAATCTTTAAGATAGTTATTTTTTACAGCATTAAGGTAGTTATTATAGAATTTATCACATATATATATAATAGTTTATGATTTAATAGATATGTATAACTATTTTATACCTTCCTTCCAAAACCTATTTTCTCAAATGAAAATCACAAATTATTAATTAAACCTCGTCTAATTTGAATTGTAAGCTATTCAGGTTGATTTAATCTACTATTATTATAAATAAAAAAACTACTAATATTTGAGCTAGTTTGTTTAAGTTTTTTTTTTTTAAAATAAGTACTTTA
>PYAF01005710.1:75757-89354 GCA_007407185.1 Glycine tomentella
TAACATTTTAAAAAATTTAATTGAATAGATAAATAAATAAATAAAAGGTCTTACTAACTAGTGTCTTAAGAATATTGGTTAAGAAATTTAAAAGAGAAATATTTTTTATTGAAAATCATATGGAAGTTACCCATCTCAATAAAAAAATCTTATTTTCTTTCTTAAACAATATCCTAAATAGTAGTAGTTTTTTCTTAGTATTTGCCATAAACCAATAAATGGACAGTTTGTTTAAACTTAAGAAAATATTTTAAAAAATCACTTTTATATAAGTGTTTTTTTAAGAAGTTGATTGGATTTGCTTCTTACAAAAAGTAGAAAACTACTTATTTTAAGTAAAAAAAATTTAGATAAACACATCAAAAAATCATAAAACTGCTTACTCCCTATGGTCTCAAATATATAAAAAAAATAAAAAAAAAATAAAAATGTCATGCCAACTAAGGACTAGTGAAAGCTATCTTCTTTTGGTCTTTTGGGTGACAACTATTTGGTTGTATCCAGAATAACCATCAAGGAAACTATAATAAGTTTGTCCCATAAGGCGTTTCAACATTTTATCCATGAAAGGAAGGAAAAAAATGATATTTTCTTGTAGCTTGATTTAGCTTACGATATTAATGCACATTCTCCATTCCGTCACAATTATTGTGTGAATATCTAAGTTTTAATTTTTGAAAAGAAAAGATTTCACTGTAAGCTGTAGCAACTAAATAATTCATCAAAGCAAAAATTAACTATTTTTGGCTTTTGAAAGAAATTTTTGGAGCAAAATGAAATTCCAACAAAGAAGAGTGTTGTTGAGATGAAGTCCATATAATTCTTCAAATGAAATTCGTTTCTAATCAATCTCATAGCTTAATGCAACCAATATCCAAACTACAATGACTAATCATAATTCCTTAGTGTTTAATCCTTGAGTTCAAAGCCAAATTCCTAATTCCTTAGGTGATTTAGACCAAAAATCTCAGAGCTTTATTAGTGAATCTCTACAAATGCAAGTACTTGATTCATTCTTGACATCAAATCCTTGCACAATCTCAATATAGATCTAAGATTTAATTTGTTTCCACAAAATCCAAATCCCTAAAAGCTAGGTTAACTACTCTTAACATATATCTAAGCATAGAATTAAAATAGGATCACATTAACTACGAGAATTGATCAAAAAACAAAGAATTACATACTTGAATTTTACTTTTTTCACTCAACAACTTAAAATTTAGCTCATTTGGATCATGAATGATCCAAATAGAATCTCAAGAGAGAGTCACAATGGAAGAAGAAAGAGAGAAAGAGATTCTACTTCTAAAAATCACAAATGATTAACCAAAAGTTCTTTACAAAAATGTCACAAGCTCTTTATACATAGCTGAGATTAAATTATTTTTTATGTCACAAAGGAATTTTGCTGTAGTGAAAGTATAATTCACTACAGCAAAATTACACGATGCACTAAGGACTTATGCACTTGATCTTCATGTTTCTAAGGTTTGTTGTTTGGGGCCAAAGGTTGACTCACTGTGGCAAGTTTATGTTAACTCCAAGGTCTTCAACTTTGCAGTTTCTTTATGGCAAGGTGTAGGTGTGTTGTGGTGAACAAAGCATGTTAAACTTGAGAGAGAGAGAGAGAGATGCTAGAAACACATCATCTGACACACTCTTTATTAGACACACTTTCTTTTACACAATGGCCGAGCTTAAACTCAAAGAGAATAACAATCATATTTTACAAAACCAAATCCCAAAAGAATGGAAAAATCAATATTTACATGGGCATCACAAACCAAGTATGACCACCCATGATGTTACACACAACACATGAAATCTCCTACCTATTTCAAGTAATATAGTATTTACAAGAAACATGAAAAATATTAGCAAAGCAACCTGAAGTAACATGTCTCAAGGACAAAAGGAGGATTATTATTCAGACTTTGAACATTTATGGTTATTTCACAGAAAATTAAAGATTACACATGTAACACGACCAACGATCTAATATAAAGTTAAAGAAAGAGACTTATGAGCTAAATGAATGAAGCCAGTTTAAGTTAACATCCACTTGAGGCAGCTCTATCTATAGATTGGGAAGCATAGCTTCAAATCCTTCCCATGAAGCCGCTATCTCTTCATCACATATCACCACATTTAAATTCATAAGATTAAAGGTTGAGGATGGAAATTCACACCTTGCACAACTTTTCATGTAGATATTTCTTAAATTACACAAAGTACCAAAGTCCTCTATTAAACTAAGAAGGCTTATACAGTTTGAGATGTAAAGATGCCTTAGATTTGAAAGCATTCCAATAGAATCTGGTAACCCCTCCAAATTGATACAAGAACTAAGCCGTAAGAGTTTCAAATTCACCAACTTCCCAATTTCTTAAGGCAGTGCCAAGAGCTTGTGGCAATTAGTAACACTTAGCTTCTTTAGCGTTGTAATATCACACACCTCACTAGGCAACAACACCATATCTTTGCAATAGTCAATGCTCAAATATACTAGATTTTGGAAATGAATCTCAAATTAGGAAGTTACCATTTTGAAAATCATGATTAAAATTGCACATATAGAGGGACAAAAAAATTGAGTCTTCAATGTGACAAATGAAAGAACATAAATCTTATCCAGTCTAATTCTTTTGAAAAAGTGCCAAGTAGCTCAAAATTTGTAAGCTCGGTGGGATGGAAATTGTAATTTGTGACTATCAAAACTTTTAGTTTCACTACTAGAAAAAAATCTTTTTCACATCGTTGGATCAATGACAGTTTTATCAAAATTGTCTTAAAAAATGTTGGTTGTATTTTTGTAATTAATAGGACTCGTTAATGACTATTTTTGGAAAAATCGTCGTTAAGCTTCATTAGTTAAGAACGATTTTTGGAAAACTGTCATTAAGAGTAGTTCGTTAAGGACGATTTTTCTAAAACCTTCATGGTTGGTTTCTCTAAAAATCAAAAGTTTTTATTCTCATTCATCACTGAACTACTAACTCTCACTCTCTCACTCAAGCCTTGCTTCCCTGCAACCCCTCAGTCTCGCCCTGTCATGGTTTCACCTTTGTGACATCACATCGTGCCACCACTATCGTGCTCTTGTGTCGCCATCATTGTTGAATGTGTGAACCATCACTCTCGCTTTCTCCTCTGCCACATAATGACATCAAAGGTAAGAACCCCTAACCATTGACAAGTTTCACTAAATGTTTGTTATATGTTGGTAGATCTAGTCTAGAAACTTAGTTATTTCATATGATTGTAAAAATTTGGTTGACATTTCTTGTATTCCCAACAAAGGAAATTTGTACACTTTTCTTATCTGCAGAAAAATCATATATATATATATATATATATATTTCAATCACTTAACCAACAATCAGAATGACCCGTCAATAAAAACATACTTATAAGAAGATTTTACATAATAGTTTGTTTTAAGTAATTTATATATTACTAAACCATCTATCACAAATGTTTATATTGGGAAAAAATGCAGAGAGGCAATAAAGAGGATTGAATTTTGTTCTTGTCATAAATGGATCGGGTACACCTCCTTCTGCTAAAGGGTCTTTTACTATGCCGAAGGGTCTTCTGCTTTGTGTTCCTCGTTGAAGTCTTGGGTGTATGTGAATTCAGCAGGGCGAAAGGGGGATACCTACAAAAGGTACTCTGACACTCAAGTGAGGGTTCGACACTATGAATGATATATAGTGAGTAGGTGAGAATGAATCAGTCCTTTTACCTGGGGGTTAACCTTTTTTATGCTAACCTTGTTGGGCTTGGGGTCTATGGGTCTGTCACATCATGATTACCAGTTGAGTAATACTCCTCCTAATCATGCTTAAGTACCTCTAATTGAGTTATTACCCTTAAGCGAATATTGTGGTGATAATCATGGCCAAGTGGTGCTCGTTGCTTGCACATGTTGAAGGCTGAGACGTACTGTTCAACATATGTGGATACTTGGCCGAAGGGTGTGTTCAGTTTGAATGTGTCAAGTGTCCCTTCGACCTGACCGGGTAATTTATCTGGAATACTAGCCCCCAAGCCCCTTTTTGGCCTCAGCCAAAAAGAGAGGCTTTGTGACTCGTGATATGAACTAATATGGGGTTCATTGTTTTTACGGATCGTCCTTGAAAAGGCTTCTTGTTAAAACATAAGAAAAGGGTGCACGCCAAGTGTTTGGCGAAAAGAAATAAAGATAAAGACAATATGAAGAAAAGTGCAGAGCAAAAATAACGAATTTAACATGAACAAAATGTTAAAAAAAATAGAATAAAAATAAAAAGGCTGGGAAGACAAGAAATGGAAGAAGACGCCACACCTTATGAAAAGTGATAAGTCGCATGGGGATTCGCCACAAAGATTATAGAAAACCTTTGATAAGAACCAATGTTTGGTCCAATTAAGAACCTAAGAGGAACTTTCTCTGACACACTTTTAAAAGTGTAAAGGTTTTATTCAATTCAAAGGTGAATACATAAGACAAATGAATGACTATTTATAGCCAACAAGTGGTGTCTCTCTCCTTTTTCTCTCCAATGTGGGACTTTAGTCACATATTCCTTATACTAAAAAAAAAATGTAATTCGTGCTGAACTTTATGTCCCATTTTCATCATCATAGATGCAAAATTTGGACTTGAGACTAGAAATACAATTTGTAGGGAATCTTTAGAGCTTTCAAACGCATCAAAGAACGCCTAAAATAGATATCTAAAACTCAAGTTATGTTCAAAACATTCGAGGTATCTAGGCTTTTCACTTATTAGTCTTTAGTTCTCATCAACTCGTCAAATGGTTATTCCCTTGGCGGCTACAAGCTTTTATTGCCTTAAAGTGACCGTTAAAATCGTGGATGTAACGGTTACTTCCCACATCTTTTTCACGTTCCCACGTTGGGCACTGTAACGTTGCATGATCTCAATCGTGGATCTGTTTTGATCAAACGGTGGGGGATGTTGTTGGTTGGGCCTCGTCCCATGCCCAACGCCTATAAAAGGGGGAGGTCACCGCTTCACTCTTTGGCCCTAATATCTCTTTCTTTGCTCTTAGTCGAAAAGTGCTTTCTCGCTCTCAGCCTAGTAGTGTAATCAATTATTTTGTGAGGTACGTAATAATGGTGTCCGTTGAAGGTTTGTCATCAAAGGAGTCGATTAGAGGCGAGTCCAAGGTTCAAGGTTTGACGATGAGGTTTTTGATGTGTCGTCCGACTCCCATTCCTTGGGATCGACTTTTTCTAGTTTGGTTGACCTCTTGGCAACTGAGGGGTCCAGCAACCTGTCGGGCTTTTTGAGTAAGTTGTCACCCAATGCAACTGAAAAAGAGGGTGAGAGCGTTGCAACCCTAGAGGTTGCCGGCATTGCCAAGGCAAGGACATCTTCTCGGCCTAAGAGGCGTCCAGTGTTGAAGAAGAAGTGCCCGCCTCCTCCCATCACCCTTCCAGAGTATATGTAGGTCGACAGAGAGGTAGGTCCCTGCTTCTCGCTTTACATCCATGAATTGAATTTGACCAACCTCATTAGTTGGCTACCGATCAGTGACATGACAAACCCAGAGACATGCTCGGTCACTCTTCGCATAGTCCAGTCGGACGCCACTTCACCCATGGAATTCGTGTTCATGAACCGATAGGGGATGAACCAACGCTTCTTCTACATGTCATAGAGATGTTGAAGGGCCATGTGAGTAGCAATATTAGAATACTTTTGAGTACCATCTCATACCATTTTATCATGTTGTCACTATATATAGGGTTGTTCATGATTTGAGTATTTATATATCTATAATCTGTAAGATTTATCGTTGTGGCTCATTTAAATAAATGTTATTTGATTTAATGAATAAAGGACATAAAGATAATTGGTTACAAAGGGAAGTTATTAAAGGATAATTGTTAATAAAATAATTATCTTAAACGTATTAAAAAGATAACTGTTAATATATGCAGTTATATTAAAAGAAAATTGTTGATAGGTGCAGTTATATTAAACGTAGTGGTTTAATTTTCTTAAAAAAAAAGAGATATCTAGAAAACTGAATACCATCATTGTATGCCCATGTGAGTTGTATCTAGTCCCTATCAAAGAAGATACAAGAATTGAAAGGGTCAAGACTCTAAGAAAGTATTCTGTCATTAAAGGATCTTCCCCAAAGACTCTACAAAAATATTCTACCATTAAAAGATCTTCTGTAATTATGGACAAAGGTATGTTTACGTAAAACTCATGAATTTCCAAGATCCTTTTTCATGTTCTTGATATGATTGTTATTGAACATGAATTATAGATTATTGCTTACATGTGGTATCAGAGCATGTGTTTGGGAATTCATGTTTTTTCATGTATGATTATGAATGAATTCTTGATTCTTGAGAAATTAAGTTTTCGAAAATCATGATTAAGAAAAAAAATGCTTTCCATTAACGATGTATGGATTCTTTTGAAGAAAGAATAAAGACGTATACTTTCCATTAATGATGCAACGATTTTGAATCTTAATGTTGTTTCTCGCTTGATATGTCTTATGTTCTAATGAATATCATGATAAAGTCGTGATGGTGTTTTCAGTTCAACATATATATATTAAATGCAAATTATTTTTCCTATCACTACAAGACAAAGACACATTAATGTTGGTGATGAAAAGTAAAAAATAATGATTGATCACTTTATTGCTCTCCCTGATTAAAAATTGTACCAATACATATTTAAAATTATAATTGATAAAGTTATATGCGTTGCTGTGTTGTGATCGAATGACTGTATATTTTTTTAACATTGAAAATTAATTATGATGTTAGAATGTGTTTGAATGTTGTTAAAATCTTATAATTTTAACATATTTTTGTACTTTATGAGGTGTTTATATCTTGGGATTAAAGTAAGGCGAATTTGTTAGTCATCAAAGTGGTCAAATTTGTATGAGTAATTTAATTCCAAATTGTATGTTCATTTCAACCATCCATAATTATGATGCTATGAATGTATTAAAATTATTATTTTATGTATGAGTTGAAGTTTATTATTATGGGACAGTTAAGGATCAACCCAAAGGAAGATTATTTGTCGTCATAATAAATAAACATGAATGTTGACATAATAGATACACAACTATTTCTATTTATATATCCAAAGATAGTAAGTAATCCTAGTTAGTGTATGTATTATTGTCAAATTATGAAAAACAAAATTTATTAGCATCATTATAGCTTAATGTTGTGTATTAATGGATCCCCAAAGGTGAACATTAATATGCATTTTATGATGTATGAATCTGTGAATTATGTTAGTATGTGATATGTATGATTGAAAGCATTAATTTTTCAAATTTTATACCTTGCAGTACCTGTTGCCACGCATTCGCTTTTCTCAACTATTACAGTTTTCAATGGACTAAACTTCTCTAAATGGAAAGAGCAAATTGAATTTTACCTTGGGGTAATGGATTTGGATTTGGCTCTTAGAGAAGAGAAACCTAGTGCTATTATTGATGCAAGCACTGAATATGAAAGAGTCCATTTTAAGAACTGGGAAAGATCCAATAGATTGAGTCTGATGTATATGCGAATGAGCATTGCAAGCAACATTAAGTCAGCTCTTCCACAAACTGAGTGCTAAAGAAATGATAAAACTTGTGGAAGAGTGCTCCCAAACTGCTGACAAGTCTCTTGCTGGGACACTAATGAGTACATTGACCACCATGAAATTTGATGGTTCACGTACTATGCATGAGCATGTTATTGAAATGATAAACATTGCAGCAAAATTGAAATCATTGGGAATGACTGTGGATGAGAATTTCCTGGTACAGTTCATATTGAACTCATTACCGTCTGAGTATGATCCTTTCCAAATGAACTATAATACCATGAAAGACAAATGGAATGTGCATGAATTGCACCGTATGTTAGTTCAAGAAGAAACCAGAATTAAGAACCAAGGAATTCATTCCATCAATTATGTCAAACATCAAGGAGCTGAAAAGAGAAATGGTAAGAAGCATGAGAAGAAGGGAAGAGGACCATTAAAGATCAATCAGGCTTCCTCTTCTCAAATCCACAAGAAGGAAAATAATGGAAACAGATGTCATTTTCTGTGGTAAGGTTGGGCACTTCCAAAAGGATTGCCCAAAATGTAAGGCTTGGTTTGAAAAGAAAGGTAAGCCTTGTGCTTATGTATGTTATGAATCAAACCTTGCTGAAGTTCCATATAATACTTGGTGGATTCATTCTGGATGTACAACTCATGTTTCTAATATTTTGCAGGGATTCCTTATGACCCAAACCACAAGGCCAAATGAAAAGTTTGTCCTTATGGGTAATAGAGTGAAAGTTCCAGTGGAAGCTGTTGGGACTTACCGTTTGATCCTTGACAGTGGACATCATTTGGACTTATGTGAAACTCTTTATGTACCTAGTATATCTAGGAATTTAATTTCTATTTCCAAACTTGATAAAGCTGGATACTCTTTTAAATTTGGTAGTGGTAGTTTCAGTTTGTACAAGCATAATCATTTGATTGGCAATGGTACTTTATGTGGTAAATTATATAAATTATGTCTTGATAATCTTTATGCTGAAACGCTTATGACTCTGCATCATAATGTTGGTACTAAATGTACCTTAATGAATATTCCACTTACTTCTGGTATAAACGTTTGAGATACATTTCCAAAGAAAGAATTGAAAGATTGGTAAAGAATGAAATCCTTCTGGATTTAGATTTTACTGATCTGAATGTTTGTGTGAATTGTATTAAAGGCAAACAAACAAAACACAAAGAAAGGAGCCACAAGAAGCACTTAGCTTCTTGAAATTATACACACTGAGGTTTGTGGTCCTTTTGATGTTAACTCTTTCAATAAAGAAAAATATTTTATCACCTTCATTGATGATTATTCACGTTATGGTTATGTCTATTTGCTACATGATAAGTCTCAAGCTATAAATGCTTTAGAGATTTACATTAATGAAGTTGAAAGGCAATTAGATAGAAAGGTGAAAATTGTCAGGTCTGATAAGGGTGAGTATTATGGAAGGTATGATGAAAGTAGACAACATCTGGGCCCATTTGCTAAATTCTTAGAAAAGGTTGGTATTTGTGCTCAATACACAATGCCAGGTACACCACCACAATAGAATGATGTATCAAAAAGGCATAATAGAACCTTGTTGGACATGGTTAGAAGTATGGTAAGTAATTCTTCTTTACCCATTTCATTGTGGACTTATGGTCTAAAGACTACCATGTATGTATTAAATAAGGTTCCTAGTAAAGCAGTTCCAAAGACTCCTTTTGAACTGTGGACAAGAAGGAAACCTAGCTTAAGGCACCTGCATGTTTGGGGTCGCCAGGCAGAAATTAGATACTACAACCCACAAGAAAAGAAGTTGGATGCAAGAACAATCAGTGGTTATTTCATTGGTTATCCAGAGAAGTCAAAAGGGTATAGATTTTATTGTCCTAATCATACCACAAGGATTATAGAAACTGGAAATGCTAGGTTCATTGAAGATGATGAAGTTAGTGGGAGTGAAATACCACGTAAAGTGGCAATTCAAGAAGTGAGAGTACAAGTTCCTTTGACTTGTAGCTCTAGTAAAGTTGTTGTTCCTCATGTTATTGAACCAATTAACAATAATGAAGAACAACAAATGAATGATCCCATTGCTCATGATGAAACTATTGTCAATGAACCGAATGAACCCATTGTAGAAGAACCACAACAAATAACATTAAGAAGATCTCAAAGGGAAAGAAGATCTGCTATTTCTAATGATTGTGTGGTATATCTATAAGAGTCTGAATTTGACTTGGGTATAAAAGATGATCCAGTGACGTTTTCACAAGCCATGAATAGTGAAGATGGTGACAAGTGGTTAAATGCCATGAAAGATAAGTTGAAATCTATGGAACAGAATGAGGTTTGGGACCTTGTTGAGTTACCAGAAGGATGTAAGAGAGTTGGATGTAAATGGGTCTTAAAGACCAAACATGACTCTCATGGTAACTTAGAACGGTACAAGGCTAGACTAGTTGCAAAGGCATTCACTCAAAAAGATGACATTGACTATAAAGAAACCTTTTCACCAATTTCAAGAAAGGATTCTCTAAGAATCATTATGGCATTGGTGGCTCATTATGATCTAGAGTTACACCATATGGATGCGAAAACTGCCTTTTTAAATGGGAATTTAGAGGAAGATGTTCATAGAAAAGGGTAAAGAGCACATGCTGTGCAAACTTAAGAAATCAATATACGGTCTTAAACAAGCTTCAAGACAATGGTACCTTAAGTTCAATGATACCATTGTTTCCTTTGGATTTAAAGAAAACACTGTTGATCGGTGTATATATCTAAAGGTCAGTGGGAGCAAGTTTATATTATTGATTCTGTATGTTGATGATATTTTGCTTGCAACTAACGATATTGGTCTTTTAAATGAGACTAAGAAGTTTCTCTCTAGTAACTTTGAAATGAAAGATATAGGTGAGGCATCCTATGTTGTTGGGATAGAAATATTCCATGATAGATCACAAGGATTGTTAGGTTTATCTCAGAAAGCATATATTAACAAAGTTTTAGAGAGATTCAGAATGCCAAAATGCCCATCATTTCTAGTACCAATTCAGAAAGGAGACAAGTTTAGTCTCATGCAATGTCCTAAAGAAGAATTGGAATGAAAGAAAATGGAAGCAATATCATATGCATCACTTGTTGGGAGCCTAATGTATGCTCAGACTTGTATGAGACTAGATATTAGCTTTGTAGTTAGAATGTTGAAAAGATACTAGAGAAATTTTGGTATGAATCATTGGAAAGCTGCAAAGAATGTTTTGAGATATTTGCAAGGCACTAAGGCTTTGTTTGGGAGAGGGATTTTGGAGGGGAAGGGAGGGAAGGGAAAGGTTTATGTAGAGACATCTCCTTGTTTGGGAGTTTTAATTTTTGAGAGAAAGGATTTGAGGATTTTCAAAACTCCTCTGAAATCCTCCAAAGCCTTAAAATTGTTGTCCCCCTATTTGGGGGTTTTTAGAAGGAAAAGTAACTAAAATTATTATTATACCAGTCAGTGTTAATAAAATTACTATCCTACCCTAGTCAGTGTAAAATATATAATGTATTAATTTTTTAAATAAGGAAAAAATTGTAAAAATTTCTTATTAACTCTCTATTTCCCTCTCTTAATATATTTTTAACTCTCAAACAAGGAGAAAGGAACTTTCCTTATTTTCCTCCCTTTCCTTCCCCTTGAATCTCTTTCCTTCCCCTCCCCTCCTAACTCCCAAACAAAGCCTAAAGGTCACATGCTTACTTATAGGAGGTCTAGTAACCTTGGAAAAGTGCGAAGCAGTCTGTAATTACCGCATCCACTATGAAAGCTAAATTTGTGGCATGCTTTAAGGCCATGGTTCAAGCTAAATGGCTACGAAACTTTATTTCAGGGCTTGAATTGGTCGACAGTATTGATAGGCCACTGAAAATTTATTGTGATAATTCCATAACAATCTTCTTTTATAAAAAACCGACAAGTATTCAAAAGATGCTAAACATATGGAATTAAAATATTTTGTCGTTAAAGAAGAGGTTCAAAAATGTAGAGTGTCTGTAGAGCATTTTAGCACTGATTTTATGATAGCTAGTCCCTTGACGAAGGGATTACAGTCCAAGATGTTTTCTGGTTATGTATGTAGTATGGGCATTATGTCAGCTAATGAATGTTGATCATTATTGAAATTATTGACTATTGACACTCTGAATTCAATGATGTTTAAGTTTCTGAAAATTATCCTGTTTTCAAATTTATGTATACATGCATGTATGAATAATTATTTTGAAAAACAGGATTTGTCCCTAATGAAGACATAATAGTATTATTGTGGGACATTATGATGTAAACTTCCCTTAAAGTATCATATTAGGAAGAAGAGCTAATATAGTGGTACATGGAAGGAATTATGCCGATTTTATAGCATATAACCGCCATGACTCTTATTGGTTTTATTTCTTATCATGATTTACAATGAGGCCAATGTATGAAAACTTAGCCCTATGCATGCGCATTATAATTGTTTTCATTAAATCATGAAATGAAATTTATGACATGAGCCAAGTGAGAGAATGTAAGATTTATCATTGTGGCTCATTTAAATAAATGTTATTTGATTTAATGAATAAAGGACATAAAGATAGTTGGTTACAAAGGGAAGTTATTAAAGGATAATTGTTGATAGGTGCAGTTATATTAAACGTATTAAAAAGATAACTGTTAATATATGCAGTTATATTAAAAAGATAATTGTTAATATATGCAGTTATATTAAAAAGGATAATTGTTGATAGGTGCAGTTATATTAAATGTAATGGTTCAGTTTTCTTTAAAAAAAAAAATATCTAGAAAACTGAATACCATCATTGTCTGTCCATGAGAGTTGTATCTAATTCCTATCAAAGAAGATACAAGAATTGAAAGGTCAAGACTCTGAGAAAATATTATGTCATTAAAGGATCTTCCCCAAAGACTTTACGAAAATATTCTACCATTAAAAGATCTTCCACAATTATAAACAAATATATATGTTTACGTAAAACTCATGATTTCCAAAATCCTTTTTCATATTCTTGATGATATGATTGTTATTGAACATGAATTATATATTAATGTTTATATAATCATGTCTAATGAATAATTATATTATAAGTGAAGATGTGCCCGAGTTCATCCATAGCTTCTACCCTTGGCTATAATCTGTGAAGATGTGCCTGTCATTCTCAAATGCAAGTGTCACAGAAAGGGCACGTAGTAGGGCAAGGAACTCCCTTGGAAGATAGCCACCACCTAGAAGGTATCACATTTTGCGCAATTTGCCAAAGAAAAAACTTCATTTATGTGGAACGTTTAAATTCCAAGGGCTTTTCCAGTCACCAGTTTCATGCAAGTGAGCATTGTCAGTCATGTTCTCCATGAAACGATAGTAAACTGATTTGACTGAGAACTCACCGTTCTTGCTAAGCTTTCATGTCATTTTATCATTGGCATTTCCTAACGCTATATAAATTATTTTATACCTATTAAATGTTTCGTACAAGCATTTTTTAACAACTTTTAAATCCTCTTACAATTAACCTAAAAAATATATATAATAAAATAATAACAAAATTAACGTCACAGTCAATGTTTATGAAAAAAAAAGACAAAAAAATTAATATGAGATTTTCATAACTTAGATTATGTGTAACTTACTAAATCATTGATATTTGATAAAATTATACCTAGAAGTAACTAAAAAATATAAAATGATAAAAATAAATATATTTAAATGATAATTTAATATAAATTTCAATTTTGTATTCATTTTTTAGGTATGATAATTTATTTTTATAATTAATTTTATATTATTTTCATTACACTTTTAGTTTCAACTATTATAATTTTTATATTATATATTCTACTATTAATCTTATACATCTTATAAAATAACAATAAAAATATACTTAAGTACACATTATACTTTTACTATGTTAGTTAGCATATAATAGTTAAAATAAATTATATAATAAAAAATTATTCAAAAATAATAGAAAATTAA
>PYAF01005710.1:97468-109445 GCA_007407185.1 Glycine tomentella
CGTGATACTCCAGAATTTGTTTTCTTCTTTCTTTGGCCTTTATTCTCCTCTTTTGTCCTGAAATTGCATAATTGATATTGAAATAAGATAAAATAAAATAATATTAATAAACTAACAAAAACTAAACTAAATCCTAATTATTTAATCAAAACATAAGCTAAAACTATTCTAAAAATAAGATGTGTTTGCAACACATCAATGGGTCTACAATATAAAGAGAGGATCAGATGGAAAGGTTGAAACCTTTAAAGCTAAATTGGTGGCAAAAGGGTACACCCAAATAGAAGGTGCAAACTATGAAGAAACATTTTCGCCAGTAGCCATGCTTAAGTCTATCCAGATTCTCTTAGCTATAGCGGCAAGTCTCAATTATGAGATTTGGCAAATGGATGTCAAGACTGCTTTTCTAAATGGAAATTTAGAAAGGACATCTATATGCAACAACCAAAAGGGTTCATAGTCGAAGGGCAGGAACATATGGTATGCAAGTTGCAAAGGTCTATCTATGAACTTAAGCAAGCATCCAGATCATGGAACATTAGGATTGATCAACCCATTAAATCTTATGGTTTTGAGAACAATCCTGATGAGCCATGTGAATATAAAACAATCTAAGGGGAAGCAATATCTTTTCTGGTGCTTTATGTAGATGATATACTCCTCATTGGAAATGACACTGAGGTATTGTTAGACATAAAAAAAAGACCTGGTTGAACAAGCATTTTGATATGAAGGACCTGGGAGAGGAAAATTATATTCTTGGTATTATACCCTTATGTGATCGGAAGAATAGGATATTGACATTGTCCTAGGCCTCCTACATTGACAAGGTCCTTGCCAGGTTCAGCATGGAGAATTCTAAGGGAATTTTATCCTTCAAGCATGGGATTCATCTCTCTAAAGAGTATTCTCCTAAGACTCCTGAGCAGAGATAACGCATGAGTAGGATACCTTATGCTTCGGCTGTAGGTAGTCTAATGCATGTTATGTTGTGCACCAAGCTAGACATCTGCCATACAGTGGGAGTTGTTAGTCAGTACCAATCTAATCCAGGAGAGGAACACTGGATAGCAGTTAAGCATATACTCAAGTATCTTCGGAGAATGAGAGATTATATTTTGGTCTATTCTAGTGGGAGTCTTTCACAATTGTTAAATAAAGTTTGGCGCTTTATTTAGGCTGCAATGTTTTATGAAATGGTTTTCTCCGAGCCATTGTAAAATATTGGTGTGTATTAATGTTCGCATTGAAAGGGTCAACGAGAGATTTGATTAAGGTTTTTTTATGTCATAAGTATCAAATCTCTAGCTAACCATAGTTATGTGATTGCTCTTAAACTTGAGTTTATTATAAATAGGTAATTGAATAATTTCATTCTTTGATTTACCAACAAGTGAGGTTCGACCAATTGACGACCAATAACTCGCTATTTTAGGAGGAAAATTATTTGATTATGGGTATTATGAGATAAACAACATGAAATTTGTAGGATATGTCCCCTTGATATGTTTTGGTACTTGGACATTAAAGACATTGGCCAGTGTATGTAATCCATTAGAGAAAATATCAAAGTCAAGGGAATAAATAATTGATTGAGTAACAAAAAACTCATCAATCAATTATCAACATATTACAAAGGGGCGATGCATATTCGAGTTATATATATATATATATGTTATTATTGATCTTGGAGTTCACCTTCAGGATTTTAGTGGAATAACACCGAATTATATAATCGTTTATTGATTATAAGTAGCCTTGATTAATAATAGATGGTGGACCGTGCTAGCTTGAAACAAAGGGTGGGACATTTTCAGTTCATGATGAAAAGTGAGTTACATGGTTTTAAGCTTTAAGCTTAAGTTTGTACTCAATAGCAAGTAGGAGATTGTTGGGAATGCTCTTTATACAAAAGCTATTGGGCTTAAGTGTATGACAAGGGTGCAAGAGGTTTAGGTTTCTTAATTTCCTACATAATAATCTTATTTCCTCTAGACAAATACAACAGTTGTTGTCATCTCTCTGAAATAGAAAAATGCCCACACATTTTCCCTCTCCCTTATTCGAGAGTAGTATGGAAGATTTGTCATTCGTAATCGATTGAGGTGGCCAAAAGAGGACTCACCAAAGAAAAAGGAGGAGATTGCATTCACGCTTCAAGAGGTAATTATGTCTTTTTGATAAGAAAGACAAGGATGATCTTATAATATTTAAACGTACTAGGTCCAATACGCTTCCGCAGATTCTTAGGAATCCTTCACTTTACTCCATCACCACACAAGGGCATCACCATTAATTCATTATCATCCTTTATTACTGGTACACGAGGATTGCGTCAACATCATCATGGTCCAAGATAGTGTTAAGGAGATCTAATCTCCGAAAACTTATAAGCTATAAACTATAAATTAGTCAGGGTTGTGTTTTGCACTAGGTCAATAAGGCAGTTGCATTAGGCCCCATCCAAGATCTAAATTTTTTAATATATTTTAAAAAGGGTTAAATATGTTTTTCATACTTGGAAAATAGGTTGTTTTCAATTTACTACCTAAAATTTACTTTTGGTCCTTTGCGTACCTGAAAAAATTTTATGTTTCAATGTAGTACCTACCGTTAGTCTCATTTTGTTAAGTGATGATGTGGTAAACTAAGTGTCATATCATCAAACCTAATCACTGACACGTACCAAAAATTCATCATTCTCATATCTCACTCAACCTTTTTCTCTCCCATCTCGTCAACCCCACTTACATTGCCATAGTTGCGACCGAATTCTTCTTTCGGCGCCTCCATTCCACTGCGGTGGCCGCTGCCATCACCGCCAATAGCGTCCCCACCACCACCTCCCTCCTCTACTCCTCCTCCTTCACAATCCAACCCATAATCCACCCCTGGCCCCACTACCTCACCCATTCATCTTATTCATCCTTCCCCCACCACCCAAGCCAGTTCATCTTCTTCATCCTTCCACCACCATCCTTCCTTTGGGCACAATCAGGACACCACCACGACCCTCTACCATAATAGGTCGGTGTGTGAGCGACAGCCACCACAACTCTCTCACTACACGTCATCGCCAGGACAATGTCTACGATCTCCTCGGCGTGCGAGGTGTCGATATGGACAGGGTGGGGTCGAGGTTAGCCATGAGGACGGAGTCGACGGCGCGATCGGCGGACTCAAGACAAAGGATGAGGTGGTAGGAGCAGAGGCAGTGCTGGGCGGCACAGGGGAGGTAGGCGAGCAAGTGAAGGAGCACGGTGGCAGACTCAATCGTGCCAAGGGGAAGTCACGTTTTATTTTATTTTATTAGTTAATAAAATATAATGATTTAATTTTTTAAATAAATTAAATAATCAATAATGATATGGCTTCAATTTCTTGACGTGTCAAGTGATTAGGGTTTATGACGTGACACTCTGTCTGTTGCGTCATCACTTAACAGAATGAGACTAACGTTAGATACTACATTGAAACATAATTTTTTTTCAGGTATGTAGATGACCAAAAGTGAATTTTAGGTAATAACTTGAAAACGGCCTATTTTCAAAATATAAAATACATATATAAGTCTTTTAAAAATATTTTGAATTATTGTGTGATAAACATACTATTTTTACTTCATAGGCCAACATAGTTGGGATCTATTAGTGATATTATGATACCTTTGCATATTTCTTTTTTAAATAACACTTATAATTAATCTCAATGTCAAAAAAAGTTTTATAATTATTATTTTTAGAATCAAGTTGAGATAAACTATGTTGCTGATTAAATTAATTACTAGAAAGTTAGAGGTTGAAATCACTTAATTATTAAACTTTAATTAATAAAATTAAAGTAAAATAATAATAAAACAAATATTAATAAATTTTATTAAAATAAAACCCATTAGTAAAATTTGCCTAAGGCCTCGACACGCCTTGAAACTAGTAATTGAAGTAACTTATGCAAATAAGTTAAAAACTATTAAAAAATAAGTTCACATAGATCTACATGTCTCAAATTTGAAACATAGGAGTGAAAAAAATATTATTAGGAGGAAGAGCTCACTAAAACTAGATATCTTGACAACAATTAGTCATCAACAAAACATGTAAATATCACATGATTAAAGAAAAAAGTTTGTGTGTCAAACAATCTTAAAATCATCTTATACCCCTAGAATGACTTGTCAAATACCAAAAGTTATTGAGTGGAGACTCGAATGATTCTACTAAGAGATAATCTCAACTTATCTCAACATCTCACTTAGATATTTTAATATTCTTTCATTTGCTTTTCTCCTTTAGATGTACAATTAACAAAAAAAAAAAAATCTTTTTCAATCATTTCAAACTATCTTTACTTTTATCTTAGTCTTATTAGTTGTCTAACCTTTTTTTATTCATTCTCTAAATTAAAATTTAATAATTTAAAAAAAATTGTCAATAATTTTATGTTCAAATGTATATTGAGAATTGTAAATTTAAAACAATTTATATATTTAGATAGATTTATTATGAATTATAATATATTTTTTTATGGATTTAGATCAGATACACTTTAATGGTCGAAATATGGCTTGAATCTAAGGTCTAGTAGCTGAGTTGGCTGTTGGCCGGTAGAGCACGACAGAGATGGTGACACAATGACGGTTGAGTTGAGTATCGCCAGGCCCTTAGAGCTCAAGTCAATGTTTGTGAGAGGTAAAGAGTAGATAATGAGAGTTTGAGGTGTTGTTTCATACCTAAAACCTACTTATATACTTAGTTTAGGAGAAAAAAAATTAGTCAAACAGTTATAGTGACATGACCTCCGTGACTCTAGTGGGAAGTCACACGTTTCACCTTATCGGTATAGATAATTTGGAATTGTTGATCCAGTTAGACCGAGTATCTCCAAGGTATATAGATTCGAATGGATTCTCAATATATTACTCCATAATGGTATATAATATAATTTATTTATTATAAATTTCAATTCGATAAAATAAATATTTAGCTTATGTATTTTAGTTCTAACATACTAGTGTAAATATATTTTATTAACTTTTACATTTTTAAAATTAATTATAATTAACAACATTAATCACAAAATTAGTGTTATACTAATCTAAGCACACATTTAATATTATTTTAATATGATTTTTATTAATGTAATTTTTATTTTTATTTTTTAAATAAACAGAAATTTTTTATTAAATAAATCTAAAAATGATCTCATGTTTTTTCTCTTAATTTATTTCCCTTTCTTTCTTTTTACTTTCTAAATAAAAAAAAAAATACCATAGCTTCGTGAGAGACAAGGAAGACTATTTGTAACATGGAAAGTCATGCCAATACGGAATGAAACATCACAGTGGACAGACCGATCCAACAAAATTTAGAACCTAAAATATATTTTAAAAAATATTTTTTATTTTAAACGAGAGAATTATATGTTAGATTTTACTGCCAATATATTTCACTTTTCACTTTTTTCTAATAAATCTGATTTTTCTTTTGTTTGTAAAAATTAAAGTAAATATTTTTAGGATAAATGTGAGGGTGAACTTTAACACAGATGTAAAATTGTGTCTTGATAACTTTTTGGTGATGAGACAATCATTGATTTAATTTTTCTAAAACTTAAAAAAGAAAAGTCATGACAGTTGACAATTAGGGTTGACAAAATGAATCTGACTCTTATTGCTATTATTATCATTGGTGGATCAATTTTATTGTGAACTCTCCCCAATTTGATTAACGACCAGTCCATTTAATCCATGGAAAAATGTGGATTGAGTTGACATTTTCAACCCACTTAAAAGCGGTCCCGTCCAACCTGACCCACAAAAAACATGGGCCGGAGTTGGGCCAACAACCCAACAAACAATACGCTACACACTGTAACACTGCAACTGCTTATAAGGCTCATGAAAACTGATAGAATATAAATATTAAAGTATTAGTCGACCTTGTTGCCTCGTTCCTTGATCTTGAACCTCAACCCGTCTCGTAGTCCCCGTCTCGCACTCCCTATCAGTTGTGCCAGTGCTTGGTGCTCCCTAGTCCGCGGTGACCGTGAGTCCATGACTGACTCCAACCTCCAAGGTCCTCCGTCCTGCACTCCCTGTCTACCGCGCCACGACGCCAGTGGTCCGTAGTCCACGCCAGCCTCCACCCTCCTCTGCCCTGAAGGTGCCACCACCTCTTTGTTTCACCGGAGGCTTTTTTATTGCATATATTGTCAACTATATATATGTTTTAAAAATTAAACAATTTTATCTATCATTAATCTATCATCAATATTTTAATCAAAATTATTGATGTGATATGTTGATATGATAAATGATGTAACATGCCAATTTTGATTCCTTGTCACATTATTACTGGTATGCTACATTAATATTTTATAAAAAAGTTAATGATTTATTAACAATGAACCAAAATTACTAAATTTAAAAAATGTGAAAGTAAATGTGTAATAAGGATCTTTAAAAATAAATTGCACAATTTATAAAAGTATAGAAATCAAGTTAGATTTAATTTTTATTTTATTTTTTATCTTAAAATTATTTATTAATTTTGTTACTATTAAGTACGACTTTATTATCTTGTTAACAATTGAGTTTTTGTTTTGCAATTATTTTTAATTTAATATCAAATTATTTATTGTAATCATTATATCATTTATTATTTTAACATTATACTTCAAGATGATAGGTTTCTTTTATTTTTTTTTATTTGTTATATCACCCCATTTATATATTGTTTATTTTATTATTTTAATATTATACTTCAAGATATATTAACCATTACCCTAACCAACAATACGTTGTCTACTTAAGTACTGTTTATTTTATTTTAAATTTGATTGAAAATATTTTATGATATAGTAAATGATTAATAATTGAATACACAATATGAAAAAATATAATAATTGAAATAAAAATAATTGACTTATAAATAAAATACAATAATTTAAAATTAAATAAAAAAATTATAAAACACCACAAAATACATTATTATCAATAAATAAAAACTAAAATTTATATATAAGTATTATCTAAACATATTTGTTTTTATTATCTTACATGTATTAAACTAAGTATCTTCGGATTATCAGTTTTCAACGCTAATTTTCTTATCTGTTTTCAACTACCATGAACTTTTCAGTATTTAAAATTTTCCAATTTTCAACTACCCTCACCTACAATATGCAAGCACACATCATGTTTGGTTGCCGTTCTGATCCACCTACATTCATAAATTGTGAAGCAAGTATTACTTGTCTCTATACTGAATAGTATATGTTGACTTTAATTTCTTTTGTTTGTAATTTTTCAACAGAATTTTTTAAAAATTAAGTAAATGCGGATACTCTACGTTATGCTGATGAAAATTGCAAGTACATCTTCCTAGTGTTAGACTCGTAAGCTTCACCCTTAAAAAAAAAATACATAAATAAAAAAAGAAGACTTGTAAGCTTCAGGTCAGACATTGGATGACATTGGCCCTGAGTCAGTGACCACAATCTATTTAATTTTATAATAATAAGAATCATATATATAAAAATAAAGACATTAATAAAGATATAAAAAAATGAGAAAATAGTGTAGTGGGTTCAAACACATAACAATAAGTGAAAAATGTTTAAAATAAAAATTTATGATTTTATTAAAATAAGGGATTGCATTTGTTTATATTCAAACAAGAATAGGTCAGGGTTCAAACAAATAAAATAAGGAATGCAAAATAAAAAAATTTAAGATAAATATTTATAATTTTATTAAAATGAAGGAGTGCATTTATTGATTCTCACTTATGAGTAGGTCTACCAATGAGGTTAGACGTAATTAGACCTAATTTTTATGAGACTATAAATAAAGGCTTTTTATATATAAATATTTTAAAATATGAACATGTATTTTAAAAATAAAAAATACACATAATTATTGTATCTCCAGTTGGCATTAGGTCAAGCCCAAAGACTAAAGCGGGTAAAATACAAACCGACCCAACCTATATGGCTAGCGGACATTTGGAGGCCTAACTTAAATTAATATCTACTACAAACCAGTGGCAGATCTACTTGGAAAGCTACGAGGGCGACTGATCCCAAAAGATTTTTTTTTTTTACATGAGTATATATGATAAATTTTATTTTTACTCCTGTACAAAATAAATGTTGCTCCCCTAAGATAATAGGTTTTTTAAAATGAATGTAAAAATTTATAAGAGATAAAAAAGAGAATAAATTGATATAAATTTTATCACTTTATATTTCTAAAGTTTATAATATCAAAAATAAAAAATCATATAATATTTTTTAAAATATGATTGTGTACAAATAAGGCTATCGTTTTATAGATGAATATCTAACTTAAGCACATTGTTTATTTACTCTCAGGATATATATACAAGGTGTTTTGAGAGTTTTTTACAAACTTAGAATGTACATAAGAAAGCTTGAAGGTTATAGAGAATAAGAAATTCAAAAACAATTTGTTCTTCGTAACTTCAACTCTTAAAATCTTCTTATATTTATCGACTTTTCAGCAAGTAGTCGTTGTCTCTAAATGATCTTCTTTTTGTGTTTGATTTTGCATCTAAAGAGGGTGTTTGTTGGTGCATTAAATGCATGTCCAATCCATGCCGATACACCATCTTATTTATCTTTG
The DNA here is from genome assembly GCA_007407185.1 of Glycine tomentella. Taxonomy (NCBI): domain Eukaryota; kingdom Viridiplantae; phylum Streptophyta; class Magnoliopsida; order Fabales; family Fabaceae; genus Glycine; species Glycine tomentella. The sequence continues at coordinate 106,113 of PYAF01005710.1, forward strand.
TCGAGCCACACTTTAGTAGAGCTTCAGAGATCAAATCAACTTTAGCATAGAGCAGGCTCAAAACACAAGCAATAGTTGGTGCATATTTTAAGGAGAAGAGAGGGATTGTTCTTTGATCGTTCTCTTACTTCCTTGGCTTCGATAGATCCTAAGAGGATTTTTGAACATTCTGTGCAACAAAAATCACAAATATAGAGCATTAATTTTGTCTTAAATGCTTCTAGAAAACATAGCATCTATATGTTATCGTCTGCTTCATCAGACACAGATACAATGCTTTTGTATGATGACATATAAGACACAACTTTTAAATTTTGTAATTATTTGCATGTGACCAAATTATTGAGGTCCTTATTTGTATTATGACTCAACACATGCCTTGACTGGTGTGTGCTTTTGGATAGTGAGACATGTCCATCATCACGAGCTAACTTGCAACACAACTTCTAATGATCCTTAAGTCATGTGTAGCTTATGATATCTACCCGTGGACTTAATTTACTCCCAGCATCATGTCTTTGGTCATACGCAACTTTCAATATATGAAATTTGACTTAAAAAACATGATTTCCTTTTTATGCCAAATGAATGGTTATAAATTAAAGTTGCAAAATAACCTTACCTTCTGTTAGGGGTGCAAGTAAAATTTTCAAAGTATGGAAACTTGGAAGGTTTTATTGAAGTCAATTAAACTTAAAGAGCATAATACTAATGTTGTGTAATGGTTGATCAAAAGCGTATACAAGCATAATGCAAAATTCAATGAGGTGATTGAAATAACAAAACTTTGAAGATCAAGTCATATTTTCATCAAAAGGTTTTAAAATGGTAAATATTAGACAAAGTCAATTTATGAAGACAAGTCAATGAAGTTGCATGCTTCTTGGAGATATGAATGAAGGCTTAACATAGATGCATGTTTTTTAATGGTAGTTAACAACGGTTTTTCGACAAGAGGTGCGAAGACACAAGTGTCAACATCTTAGATAGATGATTTAAATAAGTTGTAAACTTGTACAAATCTTGCAAATCGACCGTTGAATCAAATTAGGCTATAAAGAGGCACAACAATAATCATTTTCCTTGGTTACGAAGATTACACAAACTCCATTACATCAACACGTTGCGCAAGGAAATGGTTACTAGTTACTAGGAAAACATATATGTTCGAACTCACACTTTAATGCAGTTTACAATTTCTACACTTTTGTTTCATTGGTCGATTTACATTTCTACAAATATCTTTTTCTCTTTCTTCTTCAAATTCTTAACTCCTTACCATTACCATTTTTTTTTATCTAAACTCAAACTCATTTATTTGATTGTCTTTTACATTTTGCAATTTTATCTTGTTTTGCATTTCAATTTTATCTTTTTTTCATTTTAAGTTGATTTCTTTTTAAGAGTACTTTACATTACATGTCTTATTTTCTCTTTATATTTTAACTTTACTTATTAATCAATTTACATATTCTCACGTGTTCAAAATATCATTATTATTGAAAACTATAATTTTATTCAAAGGATTCGATTATATTCGAAAGGAATATATTTAAGTTCATAGTCTAATTATTTGTTAAATACTGAAACTATTATTACATATAAATATTAATCATCAAAATGATCATTTTCAAATATGAAGATACATAATTATCCTAACTTCTCACATTTATTTGATTGATCTCATAATTCATTTACTTAAAAGTTATACCAACAACTAGTTTAAATAAAAATAACTTACAATTACTAGTTTAAATATTGACATTTTTCAGTTTTTAGTTTGAAATGCGATTTTAAAATAGAAACGCGTTTGGATGAAACTGTTGTGAGGTTATTTTTTCCTAAATTTTGAAACACTTTTCTTTATGTTTTGAAAACAATAAAAATAGTTTTCTAGTTTTTGTTTTCAGTTTCCATTTATCTCATCCACCCTTACTTCCTTCTCTCCCTATGTTTTTCGTGACATACCACAGCGCCACCACCCATAGCAGTAATTGTCGACCTCAGCATCGCTGGAGAATGACACCACCGTCTCTCTGGCAAGCTTGGCCTCCTCAATCTGGAGTCTCATATTTTTTAGATATTAGAGATATGTTGGTTTCTTTTTTGTTGTTTGACCAAGTCAAAATCACATAAGGTAGTCCACTCACCTTATCTTCTTAAGAATAAGTTATTTATAATCTTATCTCTTATTTTTAGCAACTATGCTCACATTTTATGCATATACAAAAAAACCCTCTTTGATGGAAAGAAGTTATCAAAGGAGATGTGCACCATGGCCAAGGTCTTTGTGCTTGCTATCTGAAAAAAATTTGAATACACCATCAGTGCGTGATAGTGAAAGCATAAAAGATCCTTAAGCCAAAAGTCAAATTAGTTTGGAGATCATAAACTGGTTACAAATTACTTGGCTCACGGACAACTTCAAATCATCTTCAGAGCAAATAAGAATAGCAATGGTGGGAGGTATTTATGATCTTAATTTTTCTACATTTAATCTAATAGCTTCTGATGTATATAAACGTGATTAGATCATTTAGTTTTTCTTACATTTGGTATCAGAGCCAGGTTTTTGCCTCTGCCTTGCTTTTGATTGATACTCACATATTTGAAATATTGTTTTATTGAAATATGAGTATTTTATTTTGAATGTTTTAATTATTATGGAAACTTGGAATCATATGGAAACTAGGTTTCTAAACTTTCTGTAAATTAAAACATGAATTTTGGTGTTGAAAATTGCTGGAAAAAAATATTGGGTTTTTAATTCAGGTCCATGGGTTGCTACCGAGTCAAATTGACCCGGCTCAAGGTTGAAGATGATAATTTTTTTCATTATTATTATTATTATTTCCATTTTCTTTATTGTGTAACCGTTGCCATTTTATGATTAGTGGCCTTGCCATTTATTATTCCGTGTTTTTTTAAACTGTTATGATAATTATGATACAGGTAGCATTGTGCTATGTTGTTATTTATGTTGGAACATGAACCATATAAATGGCTATAAAACATTTTGCCAATTGTACTAATGACAATTTTGTGATATGTGTTCACATAATTTATTGTTATTTTTTTCATTTCATGTATTAGTTTATGTTTCCCTATATGTGTAATATTAAGTTGATTTCTAAATGATTGATTATTTAATTTTATTGTTTATGGTTAATTACAGTAAAATTAATTTTAAAATTTGTAGAGTTTTGTTTTGTTTTATGCATGAATATATTTTGGAAAAGTTTAATCTATGCATATATATATATATATATATATATATAATCAAATGCAAAATATATGTTTCAATTATGCAATTGTATATGAGAATTTTATTCA
>PYAF01005710.1:120165-136041 GCA_007407185.1 Glycine tomentella
ATCTTTTAATTGCTTTGTTTGTGAATCAATTTCATTGCACAGAAAGTTACACTCTGTTTTCTATTCTTCTTGAAAAAGGAATTTGATTGAATATTGATTCTTGGTATTAGAACAATTTTTAAAAGTGATAAAGATCCTGTGGTGAAACTCTGATTTTAAATTTTTAATTTACCAAGGTTCAACCAATTCACCCCCCCCCTCTTGGTTGATTTGAAGTATTATATTCATTTTCAATTGACATCAAGAGCTGGTTCTTGTAAGATATTCAAGATCACTTTTCTTTTAAAAAAGAAACATGAATACTTTTCAAATAATCTTTAAGGAGGGTGCCTCTTTAAACAGACATCCTATGTTTGAAGGGGAACACGTTAATTTTTGGAAAAATAGAATGAAAATCTTTATTCAATCAAATGACCCAGGAGCATGGAATGCAATAGAGAAGGGTCCATTTATTCCAAAGAAAACTGTTGCAAATGAGTTGATTCCCAAAGAATGGGATGAGATGACTGAGGCTGAACAAAGAGTTGCCCAATATGATTTTAAAGCTAAAAATATGATCACCTCTGCACTTTCCTCTGATGAATTTTTCAGGACTGTGAGATGCACAAGTGCAAAAGAGATGTGAGAGATGCTGGAAATTACTCATGAAGGAACTGAGGAAGTTCGCAGGTCAAGAAAGCATGCTTTGATCCATGTGTATGAAATGTTTAAAATGAACTCCAATGAGAACATTTCACAGCTGCAGACCAGATTTACACACATTGTAAATCACCTATTGGGCCTAGGAAAGGTCTTTGACACTGAAGAGCTAAACATCAAGATATTGAAGTTCTTGTTGATTGTATATTGATTTCCAAATACTAGCAATGAAAGAAACACAAATAAAGAGCAGAAGACACAACAATTTATACTGGTTCACCTCACAAACTTAGAGGCTACATCCAGTGTCTTCCAACCAACACTAGGTTAGAGTTTTCACTAAATCAAATTATTCTTTTACAAGTACAACAAGTGACAATCTTTATCAACCCTAGACAAAGATTCCAAATTCTAAAATACTATTAAAATAAAAATCACAAAGATCCTGAGAAACCTACTCAGATCTTTCCCCTTGAGAAACCTACTCAAGATAGCTTGAAAAACTAAAATTATTTCAACACAGAAATTCTAAAGGAAAGAGTTCAAGAATTACACAACCTGAGATCCTTAATAGATGATTGAATGAATGTATGAAGTTACCAATCAACCAGGTTGGATGAATGTCAATGCACAAACAAATCTTTCTTGAAATCTTTTTTCTCACAAACACATCATCTTCAAAATCAATCACTCATTGATCTTCTTCACAAGATGTGTTTCTCTCAAATCAATTTCTAGATCTTTAGAATGCACTTGGAACTTTTGGGTAAGACTCTAACTCAAAGTGAATTTTCGCTCTTTGAAAAACTCTCAACCTTATGAAGTGCAGACCCATAAGTTCTTTATATAAAAAACTGATTTAACTAACTGTAATCGATTAATCTGTTTTGGTAATCGATTATTTTGACATATGTAATCGATTAAATCAACTAGATAATCGATTGATATGTTCTTGAGCTTTCTGAAAATTTTTCACGAACAATTTAATCGATTAACACAGATAAGCTCAAACTGAAAACAAGCTTTTGTAATCGATTACACCTTACTGTAATAGATTAAGGCAGACTCTTCATTGTATGTAAAATGAACTAAGTAATCGATTACGATTGTCTGTAATCGATTAACACAAATAGACATATTTTGAAATAACACTTGGTAATCGATTATAGAATAGAGGTAATCGATTAAAGTGTTCAACATGGCTTTTCCAGAAATAAACACAAACATGTAATCGATTACATAGTAATGGTAATCGATTAAAGCAGTGTATAAAATGACTTTTTCCAAAACTTTAAGCCATGAGGTTTTCTTTGAAGAAATGCAAGCATTTAATCTTATACTCTACATATGAATGCATGTTAATGAATTATCTAATGCAAGGATCACTAGGCTATGTACTTGAACCACTTTGACAAATTACAAATGCCATCAAAATGGTTGGGCATGTAAGAAGTTAAAACTTCAAGCCAATTACTTTAGCCTTGCTTTGATTGCTTGCAGCTCCTTCTTCCAACTTCCCATGTATCTAACACTCTTCCCCTTTTTGGCTTTTAGCATGCAAATTTAATTCAAATCAATTGATCATTTGTTTAGCATTTTAATTTCTTTGAGAGAGAAAGATAGTTTTTAACTTCCTTGAGGGATGAAAGATAAGAATGAGCATTATGCATAATCAATCCTAAAACAAATTAGCCTTGACAAGAACAAGTGTTAAGTTTCAAGTATCCATGCATTTAATAACCATTTGCTCCCCCTTACTTAGACATAATTGAAAAAATAAAATAGAACAAAATAGAGTAGAGCAAAACAGAGCATTTGCATATCAATTATTTGATTAATTTGCTTATCAATTATTTGATTATTTCTCCCTATATTTGGCTGATTAAAGACAAAAAAACAATGCCTAAACAGAGGTAAGAAAAATATCAACTGGGAAAATAAACTTCATTAATGGAAAATTCAATACATTAATCAAACAAACAAAACATAATTGAAAAAAACAAACTAAAATAGAACATAAGCAAGAAAAGATATGAAAAACTAGCTAATGTTTGTCAATCATCATTCAGAACAAGCCTAGCTTCTATATTTTCAAGCCTAGTCTTCATCTCTTCCAAAGATGAATTCGTTTCAACCCTATGTTCATGTTGAAGACTGAGTAAAGCATCCACCTTTTGAACCATTAGTGATTCAAAAGGTGAGAGTATTGATACTCAACAACATCTTTTGGTTGTTGCAGCTCACCCACCATTTGCCATCCTTGTGGTGTCTTGGTCAGACCAATCTTTTGGAGATGCTTGGTTTTGATGAGTCTGACAATATCATAAGTATTGTCCACAATCTCATCAGAGACATCAACATGAAAAAAGTCAATAAACCTAGAGGTTAATACAACATAGGGAAAGCTATAGCTGATCAATCTTTTTGCCTTCAACATAGTTTCAACAAACACCAGTGCCCAGTTGATTTGGGTAGCAGATTTGATGTCATACACAATCTGTAGGTCATCATCTATGGCTTGTGCATGATTTATGGATCTAGGAGTGAGGACGTATGTGATGATATAATGAAGAAGCCTTCCTTCACTAGTCATATTTCTTGTGCCAAGCCTAAGCTTCAACCTAGCTTGAGGGTCTTGAAGCATCCCTCTATAGGTTTCAATCCTATTGTAACCACCTATCTCTTCCTCAATTTTTTTGGCTCCATTAGGAGTAATGCTAGCAACTGCTTGCCAAACCTCTTCATCAATGACAATGGGAACACCCTTAACTTGAGAGTGAATTACCCCCTTCCATGGTAGCCTTCATGCAAGTGTAGATACAGGGAATTGAAAACCTTCTTTGACAAATCAGTCAAGGTTCAGATATTTGGGGGGCATGATTAATTTGGTGGCATTGAACTGGGTATAGGTCATCCTATCATTTTCTTCAAGGAACCAAGAGTGTAATCTGTTCCCTGAGGATTTGGATGACTCATCAACCTTTCTCTTTCCGATTTTGACTCTCTTAGAGGTGGACATGATGTAGGAAAGGTGTTTAGACAACTGGGCTAGAAGAAGAAGAAAAGAAAGGCTCAGAAAACTCAATGAGCAAGCAAGAAGAGAGAAAAAAAAATCATGGGTGAATTTCTCTCTTGAGAAAAGCTGAATTTATAGACAAATTCAGTGCTTCAAATTTGAATTTTGAACAATGTAACTGTTACTACACGTTCTTAGGCCCAGTTTTAGATTCAAATTTTGAATTTTGAATGAGTTCTAACGGTTTCAATTTTCAAAAAATTTCTGCAGAACTTTAGTAACTCCATCAATAATCGATTACAAAAGCAACGTAATCGATTATTTCGTTCTTCATAAAGGCAAATAACAAAGTAGTAATCGATTATTCCGTGATGTAATCGATTAAAGCAAATCGCATTTGAAACAGAGGAGAGATTTTATTAAAGCGTAATCGATTACAGAAGAATTGTAATCGAGTAAAATAGAGAATATATAAACAGAGAGGTGTTCCATATGAGATGTAATCGATTAATCCGTAAGGTAATCGATTAAAGAAGAGAGAGACAGGAATCAGAATCCAATTTCTATGAGGTGAAATCGTTTAATCCGCTTGTGTAATCGATTACAAATCATAGAAAATGTCTCTAAATCAAGGTTAAGCACCAAATAATCGATTATTTCGCTTGGTAATCGATTAAACCATAACATTATGCAGAATGAACAGTATATATGCATTCAATTTTGAATTTTTTAGCACATGTGATGATATAGCTAGATGACATGTAATATCATACAGATTATCACACAACAAACAAGCTATGATATATTAGATTCATCAAGAATTCCTAATATGTTTCAAAGTGAATAGAATCTGTCTCTTGCTAAAGGTTTAGTGAAAATATCAGCTAGTTGATTATTAGTTTCAACAAACTCAATTTTAATGTTACCCTTCTGAATGTGATCTCTCAGAAAGTGATGTCTGATCTCTATGTGTTTGGTCCTTGAGTGCATAACTGGATTTTTAGAAATGTTGATAGCACTTGTGTTGTCACACAGTAAGGGAATCTCCTATAACTCAACACCAAAGTCTTGTAGTTGTTGCTTCAACCAGAGACTTTGTGCACAACAACTTCCAGCATAAATGTATTCGGCTTCAGTAGTAGAAAGGGCTACACAGGATTGTTTCTTGCATTGCCAAGAAATCAAAGAACTTCCCAGCAAGTGGCATGTACCACTAGTGCTCTTCCTATCCAATTTGCACCCAGCAAAATCTGAATCAGAATATTCAATTATATTAATTGATGTACCTTTAGGATACCATAATCCAACTTTTGGTGTGGACTTAAGATATTTGCGAATCATTTTTACTTCAGTAAGATGCGATTCCTTGGGATTAGCTTGATATCTTGCACATAAGCAAACACTTAGCATTATATCCGGTCTACTTGCAGTTAAGTATAACAAGGATCCTATCATTCCTCTGTACTTTGATGCATCAACACTTTTTCCTCTTTCATCTAAGTCAAGATATGTTGATGTAGCCATAGGAGTTGCAACATCTTTACTCTTTTCCATCTCAAATTTCTTAATCATTTCCAAACAGTACTTTGATTGGCTGAGAAATGTTCCATTCTTCAATTGCTTCACTTGAAGTCCAAGAAAGAATGTCAATTCTCCCATCATAGACATCTCAAACTCAGTTTGCATAAAGATAGAAAATTCCTTGCACATACACTGATTAAATGAACCAGATATTATATCATCTACATAAATTTGAACTCTCAAAATATCATTACCTCTTTTCTTGATGAACAAAAGTCCATTTGTCCTCTTATGAAAGATTGGTCAATCAGAAATTTGCTCAACCTTTCATACCAAGACCTTGGAGCTTGTTTCAAATCATACAATGTTTTTCTTAGTTTGAAAACATAATTTGGATTTTAAAATCAATGAAACCAGGAGGTTGATCAACATATATCTCCTCCTCAATATACCCATTTAAAAATGCACTTTTAACATCCATTTGAAATAATTTAAAACCCATTAGACATGCATAAGCAAGCAGTAACCTAATGGCCTCCAATCTAGCAACTGGAGCATATGTTTCATCATTATCAATGCCTTCCTATTGGTTGTATCCTTTAGCAACCAATCTGGCCTTGTTCTTTATGATGATACCACTTTCATCAAATTTGTTTCTAAAAACCCACTTGGTACTAATAGGTTTATGAGAAGAGGGTCTAGGAACTAATTGTCAAACTTCATTTCTCTTAAATTGATTTAATTCATCATGCATGATCATCATCCAATGTTCATCAAGTAAAGTTTGGTCAATGCTTTTTGGTTCAATTTGTGAAACAAATGTCATTGTACAACAAAGATTTTTTAAAGAGGATCTAGTAGAAACTCCATTTGATACTTCCCCTATGATATTGTCAAGAGAAAGATCATTAGTAGTTCTCCAATCCTCGTGGTCTTGAATGGGTGTTGACTGTTCCATTTTTTCATTTGAATCAAGCTTTAGCTTTTCATTAATCTACATAATATCTTCCAATTGTCCTTCTCCAATTATTTTCTCTTTGTTATTATCACCAAAAGTGACAAATCCTCCATCTTTTAGTTTGACATTTGTAAGCATGGATATGTCACCTGTCATGTGTCTAGAGCATCCGCTATCAAGATATCATAGTGATGATTTTGCTCTAAGACACACCTCCAAAATTCAAATCAACTGGCAAAGAAAGGTACCCAATTAAGGTTAGGTCCATAGGGGTTAGTTATTTTCTTTTTCTTTGGCACCTAAATGCATTCTCCATTTGATACATAATATTTTTTAGCAAAACACTTATAAGATGTATGCCCTCTCTTCATGTAGTAGTTACAAGTTACAGCTTTTGATGATTTTCCAAAGTAAAAACATTTTGATTAAATTTAGATTTATAAAAGCTCCTTTGATTCTTCTGTTTTGGTGGTACAAATACAGTTTTTCCAAAACGTTTTGAACCTTGTTTGTAACCCAATCTAGAAGTATCTCCATCATATTTTTTCACACTTAATATTTCAGCTAAGTTGCATTTTCCTTTATAATTTTTTTTCAAAAGATCAATCAAGTAGATATTTTCAGAAAGTAGTAACATATATTTTTCTCCTTGACTTCTTTTGAAATCATCAAACTCTTCTTGTAACAACTTGCATTTTTCAATCTTAGAGGAGGAAGAGGTACATATACACCCATTGGCCTTGTAATTTGAAAGGAGTTTTTCATTCCCTTCTTTCAATTTACAAAGTTCACTTTGCATTTCTGCAAATTTGGTGATGTGCTATCTTAAATCTCCTTTAAGCTTATTATTTGATTTTGCTAACTTTTGAGCCTCATTATGCATATCATGGAAAGCATAAACAATTTGATCAAATTCAGAATTTACCTTAGATTCAACACTAGAGAATTCTTCATTATCACTTAGAGTTGAAGTAAGACAAACACATGCTTCTTCTTCATTCTCACTACCTAATCTGGATGTTGTTGATTCATTATTTTCCCAAGCAATATATGTTTTCTTTGGCTTAGCATCTTTCTCTATCCTTATTTCACCTTGTTGTTTCTTCAGAAAAATTGGACAATCAGATTTGATGTGACCATGCTTACCACATTCAAAGCATGTGAAGTTTGTGGATTTGTTGTTGTTGTTGTTGAACTTTGACAGCTTTCTGTTTTTGTTTCTCTTCATAAACTTGCTGAATTTCTTTACTATTAGGTTCAGGTTTTCATCACTTTCATCTTCATCACTTGAATCTTCTTGTTTCTCCACACTCGATGATGCAACTTTTAAAGCTATACTCTTTTGTTTTTTATCTGCATTCTCAGAATGTGTTAATTAAGACATTTCTAACTCATATTCAAGTAGCTTACCGAAAAGTGCAGCCATAAACATTTTGGAGAGGTCTTTTGATTCTTTAATAGCTATAACCTTTGGTTGCCATGATCTTGTAAGACATTTCAGAATTTTGATGTTTAACTCTTCAGTATCAAAAGTCTTTCCAAGACCAAGAAGATGATTTACTATGTGAGTAAACCTTTTTTGTATCTGAGATATGGTTTCTGTTGAGTTCATCACAAACATCTTATACTCATGAATCAAAGCATGCTTCCTTGATCTTCATACATCCTCTGTGCCTTCATGAGTAACCTCTAACATATCTCACATCTCCTTAGCACTTGTACACCTAACAGTCCTGAAAAACTCATAAGTAAAAAGTGCAGAGGTGATCATATTTTTAGCCTTAAAATCATATTGCACTATTCTTTTTTAGCATCTGACATTTCATCTCAATCTTTGAGAATTAATTTATTATCAATAGTTTTCATTGGGACCAAAGGACCCTTTTCTATAACATTCCATGCACTAGAGTCATTAGATAATTTAAAGTTTTAAGTTCAATAATCAAGACTAGCCTTTTTTGTTTGAGTCAATAACAGTGTTATGAAATCTAACCCGACCTGACTGGTCAGATCGGGACCCGTATACCTAATCGGACCAACTTTCCTATTGAACCGTAGTTGATCCGGGATGATCCGATCAAACCCGACCAGGTAGGTTATCGAATCACAATTGAACCGATCCGACCCGGTCAATTTTATAACTTTTTTAAAAAAATATTTTTTATTTTTTTTAAAATTTTGGATTTTTTATTTTGAATTTTATTAATTGTTATTTTGAATTTTAGAGTATAGATGAACTTTTTTTATTCACATATTATTTGTTATATAATTATATGTAATAAATACATATATAATTTTTAATTTTAATATATACCAATTCAAATCAAATGAATTACTGACCTACCGGTTAGAGCACGACTCAACCTCGATTAGGTCAATGACAAGATCGAATTTCACTATTATAGTAAGGAGGGACATATAATGAAAAGAAATGAAATAGGATACATAAAAATAGTAAAATGGAATGAGAAAGAAGTATTATTTGAAGTTTTAAATGAATGGGTAGAAAAAAAAAACGTGAGAAATTTCTTCCGCTTCTTTGAATGATGATTGAAAAAGAGAATACAAATAAACCAACAGATTATATAAAAAATATATTTACACTAATTAAAATTTAATTTTTTCTTAAGAAAAAAAATTATTTAATAAAAAAGAAAATGAAAAAAAAATCATTTTCCTCCAATTTCATGTCAATTTAGAAGTGAAGTATTTTCAGGTGGATCCCATGAAAATGACTTCTTTCTCCTCTCAAAAACAGTAGAAATTTGATATTTTGATCCAATCAGTCATTTCCTTCCTTTCTATTTGCTTCTACTCCATTTCCACACAAGGGTAGAAGCTTTTTTCTTCACGAGCATTCATTTGCCTGTTGCTCCCATGCCTAAAAGTCTGACAAATTTAGCAGAGCTAACTTTCCCGTTTATAATGATAAGTGGCTTTAAAAGATTATCACATAGCCTTTCCCCACCATACCTTGTAACAGGAAAATCAGCCATGTTCAGTTTGACCTGTTCACAAATATTCTCTTGCACTTCCATGATCGGAATCCTTACCTGTTTTTCAAATACAAGTGTCTTTACAAGATTATCACACAACGCATCAAACTATTTAAGAACCTCCACCATACCTACCTTGTAGCAACAAAATCATCCATGTTCAGTTTGACCTGTTCATAAATTTTCTCTGTTGCACCAGCATGATCGGGATCCTCTGGTCTTCGGGAATAAAAATACATGTCCCTAAAACACTCAATGGCCTTATGTTCCAAAATATTCCAGATTTTTACAGACAAACAAGCACATTGTTACTAGAATAAAGATTTGAATCAGACCCCAGAATTCTGGCTCAGTTATGTTATACCAGTAGATGCTTCAGACATAGTGAGTTGACACTCAAGCTGTCTTTCTTCCAGCAAATGGATGGATATCTGCTGATCACAACATTTAGAATTTCGTTGTTGAACTTGGGATGTTCATAAAGGTTTTGTGTTTGATGAGTTCCTTAACAACGATTCCCCTTCAGCACTAGCACTGATTAATAAGGGACGTTTCCGTTTACCATAATCCAATGTGAAAACTGTATTAGTTCTTTTTGCTTTTTGGTGTGATCATTGACTATTCTTGGAAAGACAGCCTGAACTGCATGAAGCAAGTATTAGGAGGAAATTGTATGAAGCCAATTCAAGTTAACATCAACTTGAGGAACATCTATCTTTAGATTGGGAAGCATAGGTTTGAAATCTTCCCATGATGCAGCCGTCTCTTCATCACATACCACCTCCTTTAAATTCTCAAGATTAGCGATTGAGGGTGGCAATTCACATCTTGCACAACTTGTCATGTAGAGATTTTGTAGATTAGACAGATTACCAAAGTCCTCTGGTAAATTAGGAAGGCTTATGCAATTTGAGATGTCAAGAAGTCGTAGATTTGAAAGCCTTTCAATAGAATCTGGTAACCCTTCCAAATCAGTACAGGAATTCAGCCTTAGGAGTTCCAAATTCTCCAACTTCCCAATTTCTCGGGGCAGTGCAGAGAGTTTGTGGCAATTAGTAATACTGAGCTTCTTTAGGGAGATGATATCACCGAGCCCCTTAGGCAATCCCACCATATCTTTGCTATAGTCAATATTCAACTCTTCAAGATTTGGAAAAATGTATGAAATTAGCATGTCATTGTTTTCAAATGCCTCTTTTATATTACACAGGTAAAGGGATAACTTTTTAAGATTCTTCATTGCGACAAAGGAAGGAACAGAAATCCGCTCTAGTCTGATTCTTTTCAGGTTGGATAAAGAGCCAAGTAGCTCAAAGTTGTTCATTTCAGAAGGATAGAAGCTGTAATTTGTGACAATCAGAACTTTAAGTTTGTTCATTTGTTCCATGAAATCTGGGAAGGAATACTGTTTAGTTCGAAGATTAAAAATCAGAACCTCAACTTGAGCTAGTTGCATTTGGGGCCAATCTTCACTGCAATTTTCATCTGCAAATGCACCCCATATGGCATTAGTTGTGGAAGAGTAATGAATGGCAGATCACAACATTCATATTACCATTTTCTGAAAAAATATAACTCACCAGTTGATATAGACAATGTTTGGGCAGTGGCCTGTTGGGGCCTAAGCAATTTTGACTTCTCCCCAAGCCACCAATGAGGTTTATTTTGATTTATCTCAATAATCAATCTTTTTCTCTCTTCTGTTGGTTCCTGAGTGCTTTGATAAATTGCAAGCTCTCTCAGAAGGTCATGAAGGACGATGAAGTGGTTACTGTAGTAGTAATTGTCTGTGTCACTAGCATTTTTCCTGGTAAAGAAGCAGAATTTAATTCCTTAAGACAGAAACCCTCACAAGATTATAAAAATGCTCTCTATTCAACATCAACATCAACATCAACAGCACCTTTAACCCAAATTAATTGGGGTCGGTGGTAGATGAACCCAATGATAAATCGAAAATAGAACAAAAGAGAGAAACAAAGTTAAAAATGCTCTCTATTAAGAACAATAATTATGAATTTCAACTTCTGCACTCTAAATCAAATCAGTTCAAAAAACGTGAGGTGCTTAATTTAAATCCGAGATAAACAGTCATTTTGGAATACTATATCATGAAACATATGCTTCTCACATAAGCTATACAACAAGCCATATAATTATTTGTTCTATAGAGCACAAATTCATGTTATTTATTGTATATAACTATATAATCTAGAGGAAAAAACAAGCAGTAAGTGTACCTTGCTACTAAGACATTAGCCAGATTCATGGAGTCTAATTTGTTGATAATGGCCATTGCCTCTGTGCCATCGTCATCTAGACTACGTGACTCTGCCCACATATCAATGAGAGCAGTAACAGAAATTCTTTGGTCTTCAGGAAATAACCCTAGGTCCATGAAGCACTCCTTGATGGCAGGATCATCTTCCAAAACATTCAAGATCTTTTTGAGGCATGTAAGCAGTTCAGTATTAGAATCAAGTATAGAATGCTGTGACAATTCCTCCACCATCTTTAGCCACAACTCAGAAGGCTGATGACTGAGTGATCTCCCAATTACTTTGATGGCAAGTGGTAAACCCTTGCAGATTCTAACAACCTGTACTTGTAACCAAAAATAGTCAGTAACCAAATTGCTATGACTTAGGCACCCAAGATGCAACCTGCATATAATGTATCATGTTATTTTGAGAGGTCAAAACATGATTTTCTATTTTATTTTTCTTTGAAGTGAGTTCAATGATACGTTGTTCAAAATGAAAAAAAAAAAGATTCCAAGTGCTAATATCCAATCTTGTGATGTCTACTTCAATTGAATGACTTGAGAAAAAAAAGAACAAATACAGATAACTCGCATATGATTCACACCTTCTGTACAAGTTCTTCGTCAGGAATGCTTGAATTGCTTTCTTCTAAGAGGGCATAATGACGAAAAAGGGTTACTGCATCTTCATGAACGAGGGGTTTTAATATACACTGGGTGCCAAAACTAGGAAATGCAACCCTAGAAGTCACCAATATTTTATAATCTGGTATCTGGACTTTAAATTTCTCGACAAGGGCTTCTGAGCCAGGCCAAACATCATCCAGAACCAACAACATTGAACTTCTACCAATTTGCCTCAGCAAAAGTCCCAATTGATTAACTGCATCTTCATCACTTTGAAAATCAGGTACTTGACATCCACAATGTTCAAATAATCTCTCCACAATAATCTTCAACTGGGGCGTTTTTGAGAAAGTAACAAATAAAATATTTTCCCCAAATTTACCTAGGAGTGAAACCAAAGAGATCTGTAAGCACAGAGTATTCGATGTCTAGAACTATTTAGAATGCATTATGTATATGATTTTCATTCGATTGTGAGCATATATTGCAACAGAATAATTTATTATTACCGTGTTTTTTCCGATTTATCATTAGGTTCATTTACCACTGACCCCAATTAACTTGGATTAAAGGTGCTGTTGATGTTGATGTTGAATAATTTATTATTACAGATAACATTCTGGTAAATAACACTGTATGAAAAAACAATACAGATAAAAAGAAAATGCTTCGTTTTTTTTATCGGCAAATGAGAAAATGCTTCTTTAATTGGTTAAAGCAACATTTACAGAGAATAGATGCCTAGGCTATGCCCTCATGATGAAATTTGGACTAAAATGAACCCTTTTGTTCACATATTAACTTCTTAAAGGATAACTAGCCAATGTTTGGAACAATATAGAGGGAATACTAGCTCTTATCCTTTTTCAAAAATTGCATCATAAAGTTGACAGAAGACAAGAATTGATAAATTCTAAAAAATGAGCCATACTAAACATGCACAAAGCCTTAAAGCTTGAACTTTTAAGCTGCTCTCTCTACCTTCAGATATGTGGATCTAAAATATTTCCCAAGTCATTACTTATTAGATCTTATTACCAATAAATTTCAAGACATGCATGCCATGTTAGCAACTTCGAATAAATTTTTTTGGCATCTGTTTCTGTTACTACTTTTCTTTCAATATTAACACATGGTTGACATTAACTAGTAGTTGATGACAAAATATTGCACAGGAAAGAGATAACATGTGAAGAAGTTATAAAAGATTGATGAGCCATGACGACATCATCTAAAAGAACAAGTCAAACCATTCATCATACACCAAAGAAACAAAAAAGGAGTTAAAACTTACCCTTGACTTGTTCATCCCAGCATAGCATAGTAGCCAAAGTGGTTTTCCCCATTCCACCCAAACCAGTGAGCAGAACAACTGACACACCATCTCTAAGAACCTCAATCTTCAACTTACGCAACGGTTCATCCAATCCAACAGTGAATTTTGGGTTTTCAGGAACACCAAAAGGAAACTTCAAAGGTGTTCCAAAACCACCAAGATTCTTCTCAAAACTCCCTTTGCTAAGAAGCTCAAGAATTTCTCTCATTTTGTAAAGTTTCTCTTCAATATCTTTTGCCACAAGACCTTGCTTCTCAGCACCACCAGCAAATGAATCATCCCTCTTCTGCCCAAATCTGCAGAGAAACAAAGATAGACACCACTTGGAGAACCATTTACAAATAAATTCTTTATCTGCATTATCTTTTTCTCCAAAAAGGGTGTTGATTTCTTGTCTGGGTGGATTCAAGTGCTCGTTGTATTGCTTGATCTCTTGCACCAAGGGAGCGTTATCCTTAAGGGTTGACCTCAGAATTTGCTTGTTGCTATCACTGCTTTGACCTTTTTCAACAATTTCAGAAGACATCATCCTCAATCTCTCTTGAAGAGCAACACGCTGTGTAGTCTCTTCCATGAATAACCAATTTAAGTGTTTTTTTTTCTTTCTCTCGTTCCTATTTTACAACCAAACAAGGAATAAGTTATGACTTATGAAAGGAAAATAAAGTAAACGTTGCAGCTTATGATTATCCCAAATTACAAGTTATTAACATGAAAAGAGACAGTTTGTGTACCTTTGAAATTGATATAATGCTCTTTTTTGTTCGGAGCAGAGTTGATTCAAGTTTTTGTGAGGATCTCAAGTTGGAAGATTCGAAATATGGAATCTCAAACAACGAACGTTTTTATAGCATCGACATGAAGAAGATTCCTTTCCACTACCCGCTCTCTTCCAGGGTTTTTCTCCGACGCGTCAAGTGATATCTGAGGAAACTTTACTCTTATAAATGAAAAGTAAAGAGATAAGAAGGGGGATAAAAGAAGGATAGATGTGAAACCAGTCACAGTACCGTTAGTTAACGTTACACTATTTTGTTATTTATAAGAGCAACTTTACTCGCGGATTCAGGAAATCTCTTTTTCTAATTCCACCACTAAACATAAAGAGCATATTTGATATAAAAATCTAGATGTTTTCCAAGAATTTTAAGATTTACACTGAGTTCAAACAAAAAAAATGATTTTTTACTGATGAAAAAATAATGAAAATAAATAAATAAAATAAAATTAAAAATTAAAATTAATTACTTAAAATGAATTATATATTTTATTAATATTCATATATTTTTTCATACTTTGTTAATTAAAATTAATTATTTAATTAATTTAATTAAATTTAAATATTTAAAATGGAGTCCATGGGAGATCCAATAAAATTATCTAAAATCTTAATTTGGGATCTACCAATAAAAAGAAAATGTCACAAATCTTAAGATATCTTCAATCTTACCTATGAGATCCACCAAAAGGTGGTAAGATCCCAATTTAGAATCTATCAAACTTCCTATCCGATGTGCCCTTAGATATTAGTAAAAGATAAAAATATTTATTTATTTTATAATATATAGTAAAATATATTTAAAAAGGACATGAATAATATAATTTTATTTTTTATTTTAAAATGAAAGTATTTTTAATTTTTTATTAGGCTTAATTATTTTTTATTTTTGATGAATTTTATTCTTAACCTTTATAATTTGGTGTATTTTATCTCCAGTTTTAAGAATTATATGAATTTTATCTTCCGTTGTTTTATTATTAACATAATTATATCTTTTATTCCTAACTTGTTATTTTTTGATAAATTTTACTTTAACATTTTTTTATGAATTTTACCTTTAATTTTTATTTTTTGACAAATTATATTCCATTATAGACTTGGAAATGGATAAATGACTAAGGAATTTTTTTAAGATTGAAAATAAAATATAGCAAATTAAAAATTAAGAATAAGTTTACCAAAAATTAAAAAATTTGGGATAAAAATACAATTAAACTTTCTTATTAATACAATAAAAATATTAATTAGCATTTGTTTTTTCTAATTTTTGACCGGGCATTTGTCTTGTTATTATAGTGTCCTTATAATTTAAAAAACAAACCATAGTGTCTTTATCAGTTTCACAAGGCATTGATAATTGCAATGATTTTTCGATAGACATGGCAACGAAACCCGAGCCCGTGGGTACCCGTCAAAACCCGCCCCGATTTTAACAGGGAAAAACTGAATTTGTTATTGATAATACCCGTCCCGCCCCTGCCCCGCGACAAAAATTCGGGGACGGGGGCGGGTTTGGTATTGATGATACCCACCCCGCCCTCGCCCCGCCCCCGCCCCCGCCATAATTAAATTACAAATTTACCCTTATATATAAGAATAAAATCCCGAAACCCTAACTCTCCCCCTCATTTCTCATTTTCGATGACGCTGAACCTTGGCCAACGATTTTCTGAATTAATTCCATTTTGGAAGCTTTGTTGTTGCAATGGACCTCTACTCTTTGTTGTGTTTTATTTTAA
>PYAF01005710.1:136141-173322 GCA_007407185.1 Glycine tomentella
TTATGATCTCATATTCTGAATGTGGGTTTGTTATTAATTTTTTTGTTACCTAGTCAACTTTCTTTTCGTTTTTTCAAAAGAAAAACCACATTATTTTTTATTTTTATTTTTTTAATTAATAGTAGGGGTGGGGCGGGGGCGGGGCGGGGAAAACCCGACCCCGGTGGGGACGGGGATGGGTCTGAATTTTAAAACCCGATGGGGAATGGGGGCGGGGACGGGGGCGAATTTTAAAGGCGGGGTCGGGGACGGAAAATACAATACCCGCACCCGCCCCGCCCCATTGCCATGTCTATTTTTCGATTTAGCTTATACCTCGGGTGGCAAAGCAAAAGGATCGATTGAGGTATATTTTTTTATTAACACTAAAAGGAGGATAAATTGTAATATATTACAACTTTTGAATTGAAAATCATAATTAATATTATAATTTTTATTTTTTTATTTTTTAACTGAAATTATATAATATTTTATGACTTCAATTGACTTTTTTTAAAAGAAATATATGCCTCTAAAGTTCTAGAACTTTTTTTCTTAACTAAAGTCATAATTTTTTTATTTTATTTTAGGACTTTAAAGCTGTAAAGTGTTTTTTTAGTTTAAAAGTGAAAAAATTGTTTTATTTTATTTTTTTTTTAAATTGTAAATAATTTTTTAATTTAATAATTTAATAAATAAATGCATTTTTACTTTTGTTTAGCTTTATTTAATATTTTTATATTTTTTAATTTTATTTTATTTAATACATTTTCTATACGATTTTATTTAATATTTTTTAATTTTTGATAAACTTGATTCTTTTAATTTACTTTTTTATTTAATACATAATGAGATAGACATAAACATAATGCTTATTAGTTATTATGTAGAATTGAAAGAAATAATCATGATAATTATAATAATTTTTAAAAAATAAAATTAATTAATTTTACTATATGAAATTATTAATTTCTTTAATAATAATTATAAAAATTAATTAAAAAATTTAAATAATAAATATATCAAAAAATAAATATGTCAAAAGTTATGAAAATATTAAATAAAATCATATAAATATATATTAAATAAAAAAATATTAAAAAATTAATATAACCGTATAAAAATATATATAATATTAAATAAAACTATTAGAGTAAAAATATATTTATATTATTAAATAATAAAATTTAAAAATTATTTACAATTTTTAAAAAAATTAAAAGAAAAAATTGTACCACTTGTAAAAACACTGTAAGTCCTGGAAGAAGTAAAGGAAACAAAAAAAACTTTAACTATAAAACATTTTATGATTTCAATTAAATAAATAATTTTTTTATTGACCTTAAAAAAGTAATTTAAAAAAAAAAGAAATTATAAAATATTTTATAATTTTAAATAAATAAAAATAAAAATTATAATTTAGATTATGACTTTCTATTAAAAAATTATAATAAATATTACAACTTAACCCTTTTTTAATCTATATTAATTCCAAATGAAACTCTAAATAGTAATTAACTAAAAAATATATCCCATTGATTATTTTGTGACCTCCGGCGACGGATTACAAGATTTTGAACGGAATCGGAACGGATTCCTGACTTTGTAGCAACAACGTCAATGTACTGTTATTAGCATATATACCGTTCGATTAATTCAATCTTATCAGATTTTAACATGTGGCTTATAAACAACAATGATCTTTACTTTGTACGGTATAACAATATAATATTCTCCTCAAATAATAATAATATCATATGAACGTTTTCTTGATGGAAGCTATGTGCCCAAGTCCACTAGTTCTCTCACGGGGAGAAGTGGCTTTATATCCGTTAGATTTACTATTTTATTAACGGAAATTGCTTTTTGGACGAAAAAGTTTCCACAAAAACATATTTAACATTTTAAATTTTTTAGTTCAAACATAATTTTTAAAAAAATATACATCCACGTAAGTGTTAGTGTGTTTCGTGCACTGTTTCCTTCGTGCTAGTAGAACTGCTTTTTATTAATTAAAAGCTTATATTTATTTTCCTATTTACTTTTTTCTCCTTTCCTAATTTGTTCATATGTTCACATCTCGGTTTTATCACTGTTAAGGGATATTTATTGAAATTTTTACGGTGATAAATCTTAAATTTGGATTTTAAACCACTTTTTGGTGGATCATATCTTATTATATAGGATTAAAAATCTTTCAAGATCTCTCTAATTTTTGTCTTTAATAGTATATTTCATTTTGAGATCTTAAGGAGAGAAAAATTTTATTTGTTTATGAAGGGTTCTTCTACCGGTACTCATTTTCTATGTTGGAGATCTCTTCACCTCTTTTATTGGGAGATCTAATGAAGATCAGATCTTAAACTCAAGATCTTTACTAAAGAACTAACACTAAAGATACTCGTTGTTATGACTTTTGAGTTTGAAGTCATAATATTGCTTACCACTTAAAATTTTTAATTTTTTAAAATAAAGTTGTAAATTTTTTTACGACTTCAGTATAATTTTTTTTAACATACGATTTTAAAGTTGTAAACTGAAATAATAATTAATCTAATGACTTTGAAATCATAATTCACTTTTTTTTATCTTACGACTTTAAAATCATAGATGGTGCTTTTTTCTCAAAGAATTATTTTTTTTATCTTACGACTTTGAACAAAGTCGAGGAGCGAGTATTTATAAGAGAAAGTGGTCTTATGTTGCATTTTCTCCCTCTTTAATACTATTTTGAGATCTAAACACTCTAATTTATTTTGAACTATTTTGTGATTCCTCATTAGATACTTTTAGGACTTCCCTTGATTTATAGAAACTTTCATCAAATTTTCAATTATAACTTTTCTTTCTTTGGTTGTAGCTGCATCAATGCATCAAGCAAATTCAAGCATTCTCTTAGAAGAAAAGTAGCATGAGAAAATGTGAGTCTTACTTGATCAAATCAAAATTTATAAGGCTAGTTTGGACTAAATGCAAGTCTGTTGGATTTTTTTCCGTGAAGAATATTGCAAGTGGATAGAGTTTATTGCTTAAGTCTACCATTTGTATCACCATGTGTTGGATTTTAATCTTGGATTAAGAATTTACCATGACTTCATTTATATTTTGTGAAAACAACTCTTTGAAACAAATAGCAAATAAAAGTTGTCAATGTTGAAGGTCATTACAAAAATTAAATGAAACTATTATGGTGTTTTTGTTTGATCAATTCATGAAGTTGATATGCTACATAGAAAGAATTTAAATGGCTAGTCCTAATAAACCGAAGTCTACCCAACAAAGTGGTGGATCATGGATATTGGATGATTAAGGTAAACTAGGAAAAGCGGGATTAGCTATTCAGTCATTCAACTCAAACAATGGAAATCCAAGTCTTCCTTTAATAATGTGATAAGAAAAAAACCAGAGTACATCAGAAAGCAATGGCAACGACATAAGCGAAAGGTAAGAATATTAAAAGAAAAGAAAATTCACTAAACACTATTGAACTTTTTTTTACTTCATAATCACTATTAAACTACACTAGCTAAGATTCTGAAAAGGAAAAAGGGAAAAAATATTATTGGAAAACTAAAACAAATAGAAATGGAGTGAAATGTCATGATGCAAAGACCCAATAACCATCAAAGGTCATAATCATATATTACTTGATTCAATTTGCAACGATCTCAGATGTCATTACATGAAACACTAAGGTATTAATGCCAAAAAGATTCACTTTGTCCTTTTAAACCTATTGAATTAGTTTAATTAATAAAAATACATATAATTTTTTCCTAAATGTAAGCATGTTATAAACATCACACACAAAATGTCCTCGAATCATTACACATAAAGTACTTGTGTCCTAAGTCACTACATCATCAAAAACATGATAAACAAATCTCCAAACACAACACAAAGGGTCCCACTAAGGGAATAAATACATCATAGGTACATGAACATATTAAACCCTAAGTTGGTCCCACTAAGACAAAATATAAAAGACCAAGGAGTCTACATCAAGGAGACGTCATTTTTAAATTCCGATCATGCCAATGTGACCAGGTTCAACGAAGGTCACAAAAATAACATCAATTTTATAAAAAGGCAATTTTTATAACGTCTTAATTTCAAGGTTTTTCAAAGAAAGTGTAAAAACATCCAATTATGGTACCCAAATCACAAGAGATGCTAAGAGAGACTTAAACTAACTAGAAAAAGACAAGGAAATCATGGTTACCTCGAAGAAATCACAAAAGAAGGATTGGAGGCTCTATTTTCTATCGAATCCTTGAGTTTGAATTTTGAAGATACCGCTTCGATTAAAGATTTTCTCTCTGTGCGGTGGTTCGATGGCAAGCAACGGTGGCTTGTGGAGGTCACTGGTGGTCGTGGGTGGTGGAGGAGGAGGGTTAGGGTTTTGGTGAGGTTTTGGGGAAGAAGAAAGGTGAAAAATGTGTTTTTCGATGCTGATTGATGTATTTATAAACTGATGTTGAAATTACCGCTGTTAAAAGTATCATTTTTAACATCAGTTATGAAAACCCATTTTGATATCCACTATACAACGTCGATTCTTCCCAAAAACAATGTGGTATAGTAACAAATATACAAAAAAATGCGAAGACAACATCAATTCTAGAAAAACCGATGTTGTAATCGGTTTTGGTCAAAATCGATGTTATATGGTGCATTACAACATCGGTTATGCTAAAACATGTTATTTTTTCATTTTTTTTAATATTTTGTTAATATTACCCAGACTTGCAAATTGAAAACAAAACCAATCGAAGCATTACAATATATTATACTAAAATTATGATTGAATAAATACTATCAAATAAAGAAATACTGAAAGTAATGAAACAATAATCTCAATACATAAAATCATTTATAACTAAGCTAAACATGACTCTACAATTGTAAAATTCTTTAAACACATAGTGCTTCATTTTTAACTCTTAGAAAACATCTTGCCCATTGAATGTGGATTGTCTTTATTGTCTTTATTCTCTTTGGTTCCAATGGTCTTGCATAAATAAAATACTGAATGATATAATAAAACATAACTTAATAAGTGTGAATAATAAAAACTTTAACAAATGAAATTGGTTTTGAAGTAAAGAATTACCATTTCTTGATTATCCTTGAAACCTCCTAGGACTATGGTCGACATCTAATACATGGCATAATAATCGCACTCAGTGTTTCCTCTTTGCTTATTACACTAATTTCAATAAGATATTCAAATTTATCCCAAAATTAGTGTACATAGTAATAAAATGTCATTTTGAAGAGATCAAACATTGTTTAAATGACTTACTTTAACTGGAATTCATTTAGCAGTTGCCTTGGATTTACTTCCATGATTATCGTTCAATCCCTTCGAAGCACTAGTTAAAAGAAATATGAATGCAGATTGTACAATTAAAATATTAATGTCAAATACTAATGATAAAGTAAATGTGTTACATATTAGAAATAACATGTTAATCATTCCTTTCAAGTAGTTATCTGACTTATTGTGCAAGGAAAAAAACCAGGCGACAACATTGTCCTCAAGACATATAACCACAAGTTGTTAATGTCCATTGCATTGGAGAACATTAAGTTATTATAATGCATTCATATGTTTATTGTTGTTAAAATAAACTAAATTATGTATTAATGTAAAACAATCAATTAGGTAATGAACTGTAATTTAAATTTACTTACATAATCCATAATTGTGTAGCAAAAATGTTTAGACATTGAACATTGTGTGCTATTTCCTCAAGATATTCATGTTTTATGTATAAGGGGACATTATCATTGTACACCTCAAACACAGTTGCATCCCACAACATCTGCATAGGTTTGAGGAAAAGTTGCAGGATAATCAATGTCATCTGGTATATGAGATCATCATTAGGTTTTGGCCTATAGGCTTCGTCGGTCCCTTTGGTACTTGTATATCCTACATAGTTAATAAACATAAGTCAATGATAGTAAACACTTTAATCATATTTTCAATAATAATAAACACAACAAAAAGGAAATACCTTTTTTGAAAAAGGTTGTACAAGATGTGTCGCCTAAGCAAAGAAGGTGTTAAGGGTCTGTCCTACTAACTGAACCTCTTCAGTGGGTACAACGACACGAGCATCATCATCTTGAACTTTCTCAACACCCAACTTCACTAGATCATTTTTCAAAGGGACGTGGTGCACGATTTTGGACCCCTCATAAATTCTTCTAAGGGCAACCAAGCATAGAGGATTGTCATCAACATGCAACCCACAACATCTGCATAGATTTGAGGAAAAGTTGTAGGATAATCAATGTCATCTGGTATATGGGATCATCATTAGGTTCCGGCTTATCAATAGGCTTCGTCAATCCCTTTGGTACTTGTATGCTTACACAGTTAATAAATATAAGTCAATGACAGTCAATACTTTAATCATTTTTTTAATAATAATAAACACAACAAAAAGGAAATACCTATTCCAAAAAAGGATTACAACATGTGTCGCCCAAGCGATGAAGGTGTTAAGGGTCTACCCCACTAACTGAACTTCTTCAATGGGTACAGGGACGCAAGCATCAGCATCTTGAACTTCCTCAACACCCACCTTCACCAAATCATTTTCCAAAGGGACGTGGTGCACGATTTTTGACCCCTCATAAATTCTTCCAAGGGCAACAAAGCAGGGAGGATTGTCATCAACATACAACCCATACCTGTCTCATGCAGTCGTGTCTGGGTCCTACCCCAAGGGATTAACACAACTCCCTTTGTACTAACATGGGCACCAAAAGGAGCTACCTTAGGGTCAACAAGAGGTACAATTCCTTGGGACTGCATTTGGCTGAAGGACGACATTAGTTGTCTCATCACTTCTCAATTATCAACTGCTCTAACTCGTCCCTGATATCCTGTGTCAGCTCCTTTTCACTATTTATGTCTCTTGTTAGATCTGGACGGTTCAAATTGATATACCCAGATGATCCAAAATACCCATTGTTTTTATGATAACAAAAATATAATTTTTTTATGAACTAGTTGTAAAATATGGGAACACTTCACACTTAACCAAGAGGGGGGTGAATTGGTTAGACTTGGTAATTTAAAAATTTTCTTAATCAAAATCAGAGTTTTTCCTTTTTGGATCTTTATCACTTTTGTAACCAAGAACCTTTATCCAAACTTCAATCCAAGAAATGTAATGCTTCAAGAATTTGATAAATAACAAGAAATCACAAGCAAGAAAGATAAATTCAACCAAATATGCAGAATTAAAACAACACACAGAGAATTATACTGGTTCACTTCAAACACTATGAAGCTACATCCAGTTTTCTTCTACTCAACACTAGAGTAGAGTTCCACTATTGTAAATTTCAGTTCTTACAAGTTATTACAAGCCTCTCTTTATCAACCCTAGACAAAGTTCAGAAATCTAAAACACTATTAGATTCTTAGAGACCAACCCAAACTGAGAACACTACTCAGCAAACCCCTAGAGAGACACTATCTCTAGATTACAAGCAAGAAACTCATTTACAATAGACAAACCAACACAAAATTCAAAAGAGAATTACAACTTCAAAGAATAAGGAAAAAGGTCACCTGCTGATCCAAAGAATGATATGCATAAGAATGATTTCACCAGGTTGAATGCAGAAAACAAACTCAGAACATAACTTTCCTTAAGCTTTGAAAAGAAAAAATCTTGCTTCACTCATCCCTTAAAGACCCATAAGAGTTTTATGGAAGCAAGAACTCAATGAACCCAGAAATATCACTTAGAGAATGTTTAGAAAGCCTTAGAATGCTCAGACTACGAATTACTCAAGTTTTTAAATTAGCTGAGTATGGGTTCTATTTATAGTGATATTTGTAACCGTCTGTAATCGATTAAAAGCGCTCATGTAATCAATTATTTAGCACTTGTAATCGATTACATACGCTCCTGTAATCGATTAAACCGTTCATAATGATTCTGGGTAACTATAACGAACAATTTAATCGATTATTGCGACGCGTAATCAATTAAATCCGGCATAATGAAAAATATGTTTGAACTACGTAATTGATTACAATAATTGGTAATCAATTAAATCTGGCACTATGAAAAATATGTTTGAACTACGTAATCGATTAAAATAATTGGTAATCGATTAAACCAGAGATATGGTATTTTCTAATTAGCTTATGTAATCGATTACGGCTTGGTGGTAATTGATTAAAAGACTCACTAAGGCAGATTATATGTGTTCAAAGACAAAATAATCGATTATTCCAATAACGTAATCGATTAAACTGTTCTTGAAAAATTTCCAGAAAACATCAAGAACAAAATAATCGATTCTTTGCCCATTATAATCGATTAAACCGGTGAAATGCTATTTTTCCAAAAACACTTAGTTTATTTCAAAAACTTAAAACAATTTACCAATGCCTTGTGATTTAATTCTCAAACTTATGAATGATATGAATGCAATGATTGGATCATCAGAAAACTTCCTTCCTTTTACATTTGATCACAAGCTTTTCTTCAATGCTTCAAGGGCATGTTGAAAGGTCAAAACAATCCTTTCTTGAATCAATGTTCTTTGTGCTTCAAGCAACTCCCCCTCAAATCAACAATCTCCCCCTTTTTGGCTTTAAACATGCCAAATTTGAAATTGAATAGCATTGGGTCTTGTGATTAAATTAAGGAGTCTTCATATCATTTTTCTGAGCTTTTTCAACACCTGAAAAATTCAAATCCTTTGCAAGAACATGTGTTAAAAGCATATATTTTTAACTTAGCATTCATTCACAACATATAATTGTTCAATGCAAACAATTTGAGCCATTAACTCCCCCTAACTTTTGCAAATTATGCAGTTCAAATTTTAGTTCAAAAAACACACAAAAAACAGGGGCAAACAGAGACATATGCAGAGCATTCCTAATTTCAATTTTTCTCCCTTATTTGGCTTTTTAAAGACAAAAATTGCAAGGCACAGCGGATAAAAGCAAACAGAAACATAATTTTGCATTAATCAGTGGGATAAAGAGTACATAACAAAGCTTAAAAAACTGAAGAAAAAAAAATAGAGTACAAATAGGCAAAGATAACTAAGACTCTAAAAGTCTTCAGAATCATCCATCCTAAGGGTGGCTTCAATTTCATCTAGCCTTGCATTGATTTCCCTGAATGAGCCCTGAGTTTCTGCTCTGAAATCATGATGCATTTGTAGAAGCCCATCCATTTTGGCTAGCATGAGTGATTCAAACTGAGAGTGAAGGGGCTGTTGAGATGTATCTCCCTCACTTGCAGAATCAGCCACAAGATCTTCACTATCAGCAACAAAAGGTTCCTGTTGTTGAGGCACCTGTTGATGCTGTCCACCCATCATCCAACCATCAGGAGTCTTGTGTAAACGAAGCTTTGTCAGATGCTTTTCCTGAATAAGGTTGTTGGAGGAGTTGGTGTTGTCCACCACTTCATTAGAAACATCAATCTGAAAGTGATCGATGAATCTAGAGACGAGAACAGGATAGGGGAAAGGATAGTTGACAAGTCTCTTTGCCTTCAGCATTATCTATTGAAAGATAATGACCCAGTTCATAGGAATGGAATTTGTGAGACCATACATCAATTGTAGGTCCTCATCAGTAGCCTAGGCATGGTTTGTTGGCCTTGGGGTCAAGACATAGGTAATCAGGTAATGAAGGAGTCTATTCTCTGGTGCCATAGGACCAGTGCTTAATCTGTTTCTAATGGGCTGGTTTGGGTCAGTAAGAGATTCCCTATAAGTACCCAATTTGCTGTAGCCCTCAAGGGTTTCCTCAAACTTCCTCTCCCCATCATTGACTACCCCAGCAATTGTTTCCCATAACTTAGGGGTTATAACCATTTCAACCCCTTTTATAGTGGACTTGAAGTAACCATCCATAGAGCCTTTTCCACAAGTGTAGAAGACTCTTACAAGATCAGGGTAGTAAGTACCCTTCATCTCCACAAACCTTCTCAGACCTTGGGTTTCTAAAAGTGCAGGAAAGACAAATCCTTCCTTAATAAACCAATCAAGGCTTATGTATTTGGGTGAGCCTATGGGTTTTGTGGCATTGAATTGTAAGTAATTCATTTTGTCAGATTCTTTGGTAAACCAAAGGCTTAGATGATCTAGTGGGGGTTGAGGTTGAGGATTAGAAGAGGATTTTCCTACCTTACGCTTTCCAGTCCTAACTCTTTTGGGTGCAGACATAATGGACAAGACAATGAAAATATAGAAAAGTGGAAAGACACAGTTTTAGATAGAAATTGAGAACAAGAGAGAATGGATTTTGGTACAAAGGTAAAGATTAACACAAAGTCACTATTTATAGGCAAGGATTGTGCATCAAACGTTCAGATTTTTCAAAAATATAACTGTTACAGACAGTTAATGCAAGTTAATGATGGTTTAGGCGCTAAATGCATAAGATAGGGCAGTTACAAAAACCCAGAAAACTGTCAAAATTCAAATAACAGCTTGAATAATCGATTAAAACCTTAAGTAATCGATTATTTCAGATCAGCAGATTACAAAATTTACACTATGTAATCGATTAATCCGTAAGGTAATCGATTACATTTGAGCTTTCCAGAGGTTGAAGATGATTTGTAATCGATTATATGACTCATTAATCGATTATATACATCAGGATAGCTGTCCAACCATGGATCAGAGCCTTTTTAATCGATTATCCCGAGTGGTAATCGATTATTTCAGATAGACAGATATTTTAAAGCTTGAGTGTAATCGATTACAAAGTAGTGGTAATCGATTATTGCAGTGACACAGTCAGTGATAACCTGAATTTTAGGCATGGTAATCGATTATCCCGATAGGTAATCGATTATTCCCGTAAGGGACCATTTCTGAATTATTGAATAATAATCGATTACAAGTCTAGTGTAATCGATTACTTGAGCTTAAATTTCATACAGAATGTAGTTTTTAATGATTTTAATCGATTAATACGTAGTGTAATCGATTATTTTAGTCATATTAAAAAAAACAGAGCATTCTGCAACAAGGTTCAGCTTTTCATACATATTATCAATAAAATGGCAAGAGGCTTTCAATATATAACACAAATTATTTAACAAACAAGCTAGTTAATGTTATTTTCATCAAGGATTCCTAGCATGTTTCTAAGAGTATAAAATCTATCTTTAGGCAAAGGCTTAGTAAATATATCAGCAAGTTGATAATGTGTATCAATGAATTCTACCTTGATATTACCTTTCTGCACATGATCTCTTATAAAATGATG
Organism: Glycine tomentella; assembly: GCA_007407185.1. Classification (NCBI taxonomy): domain Eukaryota; kingdom Viridiplantae; phylum Streptophyta; class Magnoliopsida; order Fabales; family Fabaceae; genus Glycine; species Glycine tomentella. Next base: position 147,399 of record PYAF01005710.1, read on the forward strand.
TCTAATCTCAATATGTTTGGTCCTTGAGTGCATAACAGGATTCTTTAAAATATTTATAGCACTTGTGTTATCACAAAGTAATGGTATCTCCTTTAGATCAACTCCATAGTCTTGCAATTGTTGCTTGAGCCATAGACTTTGTGCACAACAACTACCAGTTGAAATATACTCAGTTTCTACAGTTGATAAAGCTACACAAGCTTGTTTCTTGCAGTGCCATGAAATAAGTGAGCTTCCAAGGAGGTGACAAGTTCCACTAGTGTTTTTCTTATCAAGTTTACATCCTACAAAATCAGAATCAGAATAACCAATAATGTTTACAGATGCACCTTTAGGATACCAAAGCCCAACTTTGGGTGTTGCCTTGAGATATTTGATAATCCTCTTGACTGCTGTAAGGTGAGACTCTTTTGGATTTGCTTGGTATCTTGCACACAAGCAAACACTTAGCATGATATCCGGTTTACTAGCTCTCAAGTAAAGTAATGAGCCAATCATTCCTCTATACTTGGATTCATCCATTTTCTTTCCTTTTTCATCAGAGTCAAGATAAGTTGAAGTTGCCATATGAGTTGCAGCATCTTTGCTTTTCTCCATTTCAAACTTCTTTATTACTTCAAGGCAATACTTGGATTGATTGAGAAAAGTTCCATTCTTCATTTGCTTAACTTGAAGTCCTAGAAAGAATGTTAACTCTCCCATCATAGACATCTCAAATTTATTTTGCATAGCTGCAGAAAATTCTTTACAAAGTTTTTGATTAGTTGAACCAAAAATAATATCATCAACATAAATTTGAACCAATAAGAAATCATTGCCCTGCCTTTTGATAAACAAGGTTTTATCAACATTGTCCCTTGTGAAAGATTGTTCAAGCAGAAATTTGCTTAACCTTTCATGCCATTGTCTAGGAGCTTGTTTCAAACCATAACGTGCCTTTTTAAGTTTGTAAACATAGTTCGGATGTTTGAAATCAGTAAAACTAGGAGGTTGTTCAACATATATGTCCTCCTCAATGTATTCATTCAAAAATGCACTTTTAACATCCATTTGAAAAAGTTTGAAATCCATGAGACATGCATATGCAAGTAATAACCTGATTGCTTTCAATCTTGCAACTGGAGCAAAAGTTTCTTCATAGTCTATGCCTTCTTCTTGGTTGTAGCCTTTAGCCACCAATCTAGCTTTATTTCTGACTATGATTCCATTATCATCAAGTTTATTTCTAAAAACCCATTTTGTGCCAATGGGTTTAAGAGATGAAGGTCTAGGAACAAGTTCCCAAACTTCATTCATCTTAAACTGATTGATCTCATCATGCATGGCATGCATCCAATGTTCATCATTTAAGGCATGATTGATATCTTTTGGTTCAATTTGAGATACAAAGGCCATGTTACAACATAAATTTCTAAGAGAAGATCTAGTAGAGACTCCCTTTGATACTTCACCAATGATGTTATCTAGTGAAAGATCTCTTGTGGTTCTCCACACTTTAGGCCTTTGACTTGGAGTTGATGGACCTTCTTCAGCACTAGATTCATTCTTTTCATTGATTGGCATCTTCTCAAGCTGAATGTTTTGTTCTATTTGACCTGCATCTTCATCACAAGCTTTTTCCTCTTTTGAGGGGTTAGATTCATCACAAATTACATGGACAAATTCTTCTATGCACATGGTTCTCTTGTTGAAAACTTTAGATGTCTTGATTTGTAATAAATATCCAAGAAATATGGCTTCATCAGCCTTTGCATCAAACTTTCCTAGTGATTCCTTTCCATTATTTAAAACAAAGCATTTGCAGCCAAAAGTTCTTAAGTGAGAAACATTGGACTTTCTTCCTTTATATAACTCATAAGGGGTTTTCTTCAAGATAGGTCCTATGAGTAATCTATTTAAGGTATAACAAACAGTGTTTACAGCATCAGCCCAAAAATATTTTGGTAAATTTGTCTCATTTAGAAGTGTTCTAGCACCTTCTTCAAGTGATCTGTTTTTCCTTTCCACAACACCATTTTGTTGGGGTGCTCTTGGAGCTGAAAAATTGTGGTTAATTCCATTTTCCTCACAAAAGTTTTCAAAATGTTCATTTTGGAATTCTCCACCATGATCACTTCTAATTGAGACAATTTTACATCCTTTTTCATTTTGAACAAGTTTGGCTAGTTTTCTAAAAGAATGGAAAACATCATTGTTGGATTTCAAAAACAAAGTCCAAGTGAATCTAGAGTAATCATCTACAATAACCAATCCATAGTAATTGCCCCCTAAACTCATAGTTCTTGAAGGACCAAATAGATCTATGTGCAAAAGTTCAAGTGGTCTAGAGGTGGAAACAATATTTTTACTTTGAAAAGATATTTTGGTTTGTTTCCCCTTTTGACATGCATCACATAGTTTGTCCTTCTCAAATTTTAGTTTTGGTAAGCCAATGACTAAGTCCCTCTTAATGAGCTTATTCATATGATGCATATTGATATGACTAGCTCTCCTATGCCATAGCCATGTTTCATCTATCTTACTCATCAAGCACATGGTTTTGTGAAATAATGCATGGTCTATAGAAAGCAAGTAAACATTAACTTTCCTTCTGCCAATGTAAATTACCTCTTCACTCTTACCATCACAAATTAAACAACAATCTTGATTGAAGGAAATTTTATAGCCTTTGTCACATAATTGGCTAATACTAAGTAGATTGTGCTTCAAGCCTTCAACATAGAGTACATTGCTGATTTTGATATTCAAGCTATCACCAATGCTTCCTTCACCAATGATTTTTCCTTTGTTGTTATCTCCATAAGTGACATAGCCCCCATCTTTAAAAGTAAGATTCTTGAGCAAGGACATATCACCGGTCATATGTCTTGAGCATCCACTATCAAGATAGCATAGAGAAGAGCTTGCTCTAAGACATACCTACAAAAGGAACAAATTACTTCAAAGGAGAAGGTACCCATTTGATTTTGGGTCCAAGTGGGTTAGCTGCTTTCTTTTTCTTCTCTACCCAAATGCACTCACCATTTGGGACATAAAACCTTCTTGCAAAACAATGGTAAGCTGTATGACCTCTTTCTATACAATAGTGACAAGTTACAGCCTTATATGAGTTTCTTGAGAACCTTTTTTGATTGAATCTTGACCTTTTCTTTTTCTTCTGTTTTGGAGATACAAATGTTGTCTTTTGGACATTTTTAAAACTCTTTTTATACCCCAAACCAGAAGTATCATCAAACTGTTTTTGGGCACTCAACATGTTATCTAAATCACATTTTCCTTTGTTGAGTTTTTCCAAGATGTCAATCAGCTCTTGGTTCTTTGAAACAATCTGCAAATATTTTTCTTCTTGATTTAATCTATATTCATCAAATACTTTTTCCAGCATTTCATATTTGTCACTAGATGTAGAGGAAGAGGTACAAACACATCCACTTGATTTGTAGCTTGAAGTAAGTTTTTCATTTTCTTTCTTCAAGTTACAAACTTTAGTTTGTAAATCCATTATTTTAGCAAGATGATCCTCAATACTCTTTTTAAGCTTGTTATTTGATTTAGCCAACTTTTTGGCCTCTTTGTGCATTTCTTGAAAAGCAAAAATAGCTTGATTAAGTTCAGATGTTACCTCATCATTTTCATCTAGAAGATCATCATTTTCTTCATTGACAATTGAGGTGAGTCACATGTTGGCTTCTTCTAATTCAGTAGAGGATTCAGAGGTAGAAGATTCATTGTCCTCCCAAGCAATGTATGCTCTTCTTGGCTTTGTTTCCTTCTTGCCTTTGCTGTCTTGTTGTTGTTTCTTCAAGTAGATTGAGCATTCTGATTTTATGTGGCCAGGTTTACCATACTCAAAACAAGTAAAGTTGTTGTCAATCTTCTTGTTGTTGCTAGAGCTGTTGTTGGTGGAATTGTTCTTGTTGTTTCTTGTAAATCTTTTGTCCTTGTTCTTCTTTAGAAATTTGCTGAACTTCTTCACAATCATGTTCATGCTTTCCTCATCTTCTTCATCATTAGAGTCTTCATCCTTCTCCACCTTAGGTGCTACAGTTTTCAGTACTATTCCTTTGTTTTTTCTTTCTGCATCTTCACCAAAGGTTAGTTGTGATAATTCAAACTCATATTCAAGTAACTTACCAAAGAGGGCAGCCATGGTCATTTTCGAAAGATCTTTGGATTCCTTGATGGCTGTCACTTTTGATTGCCAAGCTCTAGTAAGGCACTTCAAAATCTTGATGTTCAATTCTTCAGCATCAAATGTTTTTCCAAGACCCAAGAGATGATTCACTATATGTGTTAATCTTGTTTGGAGCTGAGAATTACTTTCATTTTGATTCATCTTGAACATTTCATATTCATGAATCAAGGAGTGCTTCCTTGATCTTCTTACTTCCTCAGTTCCTTCATGGGTGATTTCAAGCATCTCCCACATCTCTTTGGCACTTGCACATCTAACAGTTCTGAAAAATTCATCAGAAGAAAGGGCAGAAGTTATCATGTTCTTAGCTTTAAAATCATACTGAACAATTCTTTTTTCATCATCATTCATCTCATCCCAATCCTTGGGAATCATGTTATTATCTACCACCTTGATGGGGCACCCTAGGACCCTTTTCTACAGCATTCCATGCTCCTGGATCATTGGATTGAATAAAGATCTCATACTATTTTTCCAAAAACTGAAATGTTCCACCTCAAACAAAGGAAGTTTGTTTAAGGATGCACCTTCCTTAAAGGTTATTTGTGAAGTATTCATTTTGAAAGAAAAGTGATCTTGAGTATCTTACAAGACTTAGCTCTTGATGCCAATTGTAAAATATGGGAACACTTCATACTTAACCAAGAGGGAGGGGGGGTGAATTGGTTAGACTTGGTAATTTAAAAATTTTCTTAATCAAAATCAGTTTTTCCCTTTTTGTATCTTTATCACTTTTGTAACCAAGAACCTTTATCCAAACTTCAATCCAAGAAATGTAATGCTTCAAGAATTTGATAGATAACAAGAAATCACAAGCAAGAAAGATAAATTCAACCAAATATGCAGAATTAAAACAACACACAGAGAATTATACTAGTTCACTTCAAATACTATGAAGCTACATCTAGTTTTCTTCTACTCAACACTAGAGTAGAGTTCCACTATTGTAAATTTCAGTTCTTACAAGTTATTACAAGCCTCTCTTTATCAACCCTAGACAAAGTTCAGAAATCTAAAACACTATTAGATTCTTAGAGACCAACCCAAACTGAGAACACTACTCAGCAAACCCCTAGAAAGACACTATCTCTAGATTACAAGCAAGAAACTCATTTACAATAGACAAACCAACACAAAATTCAAAAGAGAATTACAACTTCAAAGAATAAGGAAAGAGGTCACCTGATGATCCAAAGAATGATATGCATAAGAATGATTTCACCAGATTGAATGCAGAAAACAAACTTAGAACATAACTTTCCTTAAGCTTTGAAAAGAGAAAATCTTGCTTCACTCATCCCTTAAAGACCCATAAGAGTTTTATGGAAGCAAGAACTCAATGAACCCAGAAATATCACTTAGAGAATGTTTAGAAAGCCTTAGAATGCTCAGACTACGAATTACTCAAGTTTTTAAATTAACTGAGCATGGGTTCTATTTATAGTGATATTTGTAATCGTTTGTAATCGATTAAAAGCTCTCCTGTAATCAATTATTTAGCACTTGTAATTTATTACATACGCTCTTGTAATCGATTAAACCGTTCATAATGATTCTGGGTAACTATAACCAACAATTTAATCGATTATTCCGACGCGTAACCGATTAAATCCGGCATGATGAAAAATATGTTTGAACTATGTAATTGATTACAATAATTGGTAATCGATTAAATCCGACACTATGAAAAATATGTTTGAACTACGTAATCGATTACAATAATTGGTAATCGATTTAACCAGAGAGATGGTATTTTCTAATTAGCTTATGTAATCGATTACGGCTTGGTGGTAATCGATTAAAAGAGTCACTAAGGCAGATTATATGTGATCAAAGACAAAATAATCGATTATTCCGATAACATAATCGATTAAACTGTTCTTGAAAAATTTTCAGAAAACATCAAGAACAAAATAATCGATTCTTTGTCCATTATAATTGATTAAACCAGTGAAATGCTATTTTTCCAAAAATACTTAGTTTATTTCAAAAACTTAAAACAATTTACCAATGCCTTGTGATTTAATTCTCAAACTTATGAATGATATGAATGCAATGATTGGATCATCAGAAAACTTCCTTCCTTTTACATTTGATCACGAGCTTTTCTTCAATGCTTCAAGGGCATGTTGAAAGGTCAAAACAATCCTTTCTTGAATCAATGTTCTTTGTGCTTCAAGCAACTCCCCCTCAAATCAACACTAGTGATTTATCTTAAGTGAAACAGAACATACTTCATATAAGCTTAATAAGTAAAAATCTCTATCCTTATTCTTTTACAATTAACAATCTAAAGGTCATCGAAACTTGTTTTTATTAACTACTATATCAACATCCAACATGTTATAAAACAAACATCCAACAATACTATGAAAACTAGTACCGATGTATTGTGTGTTCTTACACGTCCAAAAAGACATAACCAACTTACACAAATAATTTATATTAAGTTAGTTAACATCCATATCATTGTCTTACATGTGAAAACATCTTGAGGATGATTTGTCTACTAAAAATTTCTATTATTTGAATTTTTCCTCTTGATGTATGTTGTAAAATTCTTTTAACATTTTAATTTCAAATGTACAAAGGTAGAGACAAAATGGAAAGATATCATAGCAACATGATTATTCGTACAAGTAGTGGAGCAAAGAATCGCACATGCAATGTACTATTGTTCCCTTTCTCTCCAACAAGTTGTCACGTAACACAAAAGACAAGTTCTTGATAACATAATTATTTAAGGAAGACTCAAATCTCACAACCGATATTTTTCTAAACCTATAAAAGTTGTCTCAAAGACTTTTAACATTATTAATTGTAAATTGAAATAATAACTTCAAAAAGTTTAACATTATTAATGACACATAGAAATTGTTAATAAGAACTTTAAAATAACATTATTGAAAATTCATAATTTGAGGATAAAATTGAAAAATTAATGTTAATGTATTTATAATATTACAACTTTATATTATCTTTTAAATTCATTGGGGTTATTTTAAAAGATAATATGTTACATTTAAGTCTTAAAATTTATTTAAAATATAAATTAAAATAATAACTTCAAAATTCTAAACACACAATAATAGATATGTGCATCACATGGGCTATATATATATATATATATATATATATATATATATATGTATGTATATAATGCTTAGAAAGCAAGCGACCTATGTTAATGCATGAATAACTAATTAATTATTTGAAAAAAAATATCTATATATGTGAAAACAATTATATTTCAAATCTCAATAATATACTGTGTGTGGAATTGTTTCAGTTTAACTAATGATTTTGAATTTGAGTCATAATATGTTGTTATGTTAAATACTTAGAAAAAATGTTTTATCGTCCATAATGATCAACATAATTACCTCATGTAAAAAATATTTGTGTACTAGAAAAAAAAATCTTAAGAATATGTTACAAAAATAATTTGTTCTATTCCTTGTCTTCATTTTTCAGGCTATGGTGTGCATTGGATAAAGGAATGAAGCTAAGTAGAGCCTAGCCGTTTTGCCTATCGAGTGGTTTTCTCTTGTTTACTATGAGAACTCTCCTCGATTCAACACTAATTAATATCTTTTCACATGCTGGTAATTTTGGTGATACGCTACTGCCCTGTTGCTATGCTTTAGTCTTTAAATGTGAAAATTCCAGGGTGTATTAATGATTAATTTGCCTAATTTTGCAACCAAAGTAATTAATTTATCACTAACATGAATACTCAATAATATATCAACAACAATGGTTGACACAAATAATAATTTGTTTTCTTTAATTAAATAATCCATGGTTCGAATCCTGGTTAACTCTTAGGTATAAAATAAATTGTGTTGGGTGAGAAATATTCATCGTGTGTATGATCCCGACAAAAATTTATCATTACTTTCAGTTAGCCTACTTCGTAATAAAATCATTTTCAGCAAAATAATAAAAAAACTATTCCATAATATTGTGCTCAATTCTCTTCCGCAGAATATTCAAGTAATATTCCGTAGAATCAAGATTGATTCGGATTTTCAGTTGGCAATTAAATTTGTATATCAAGAAGGATGTAATTTTGTGCATCCTTGATCAGCCATTGTCCAAGATATTCATGCAGTTCATGATCATGAGGGACAACTATCCTAGAATCACATCTTCCTCGAGGCCAACTCAGTGGCCGACAAGCTAGAAAAAGCATGCTTTGATGAAAGTTCATTACCAAGTTTTCTCTTTTGCTCCTAATTTTATTTATGAGTTGAGAGCTGATTTAGCTCAAGTGGGTTTTCCTAGAGGTTTTTAGGCTTTTGTTCTATATCTTTCACACACAAAAAAAACGAATATTCAAGTAATAATTTATTGCAAAAATATCTTTTATTCTATCATTCAAGTTCCAATTAATGTACCAAAATTATATAATCACTTAAAAATTCTAGAGAAAAAACAGAACACAAGCTCGTAATAAATTCGAAGGATAAAAATTTGGTTCTCAAAATATACAACGCCACCAAACAAACAACAATGCGGAAGCTTCTTTTACTTACCTTCCCTGTTTCATCCTCTCGATTGTGTCGCCAAATGCAAGTACAACAAAGAATACTATGAAAGCCAATTCAAATTGAAATCAACTTGTGCCACCTTAAGCTTTAGATCTGTAAGCATGGGTTTTAAAGGTTCCCATAATGTAGCAGTCTCTTCATCACACACCACAACGCTTAAGCTCTCAAGCTCCGTGACTGAGTATGGCAAATCATGATCAGTCAATCTAGTGCAACCTCTGCAATTGAGACTTTCTAAACTACGCAACTCTCCCATGTTCTCTGGTAACTTACTAAGGGTTACGCAGTCAGAGATGTCAAGAAATTTCAGATTACTAAGGCTTGTGATTGATTCTGGCAACTCTTCTAAATTAGTACATGAAGTAAGCCTTAGTGATTCCAGATTGACCAACTTCCCAATTCCTTCAGGAAGTGCAGAAAGTTTGTGGCAGTTTGTGATACTTAGCTTCTTTAGGGAAACAATATCAGAGAACCCAATTGGCAATTCCACCATATCACAGTAGTCAATGTTCATCTCCTCCAACTTTGGGAACACTTTTGAAACTTGAATGGTGCTATTTTTGAATGCTTCATTCACATTGCTCATGAAAAAGGAGAACTTGTGCAGATTCTTCAATTGCACTCCAGTCTTGCTCAAGAAGGGAATTGAAACATTCTCTAATCTGATTCTTTTGAGACTAGACAGATTATCAAGCAGCTCGAAATTTTCCAAGTCAGCGCGATAGAACTCATAATTCGTTACTATCAGGACTTTTAGTTTATTCATTTTCTCCATGAACATTGGTAGCGAGCGCTTCTTTTCTCGAAGGTTCAGCCCTAGAACCTCAACCTCAGATGGCTGCAAGTTGCACCATTCTGAAGTGAATGCTTCATCTGCGAAAACAAATTCACTTATTATTCTCTCTCAATTTGTTTCTCTGCGCATCAATATAGAAAGATAAACATAGCAGGGGCGGATGCAAGTTGCTTGTTACAAGAACAATTGCCCCTACAAAGTAATTTTTTTACTTCATTATATTGAATAATTGTTGTTTTTGTCCCCATAAAAAATAAATATTAAAAGATTTCTATAATTTATGGGTAATTTTTGTTTTCTATATTTACTTACATATGCACATAGATTGTTTCCGGATTTAAATTCATGACTAATAAGTCATTAAGACACAACTTTATTACCGTACCAATGCTGGCTCTACTCATAAAAAATAAATATTGTTCTCATAAATAATTTTTTAAAATTAAAGAAGAAAATAATTAGTATTAATTTTATCCATTTTATCCTTTTATATTTATAGAAATTTGGGTATTTTAGTTTTTTTATCATGAAATTGTGTAATTTATAAAAATATATATTATTATTTTGCTTCCACTAAAAAAAAAATTGGATCGGCGACTTAACATACCAGTTGATATGGATAATGTGCGGGCTGCAATGTGATACTCATTCTGTGTAGTCCACCAATCGGGAAGATTGTTACCACTTACGTCAATAATCAGTCTATTCCTGTTCTTCATTAGTTCCTTGTTCGTTTGAAGGATAGCTAGTTCCCGAAGAAGACCAAGTTGTGTAACATAGTGGTAATTGTAGTCAATCATGCCACTTGAAATATTCCTGATAAATGGAAAGAAATTACTTGTTCATAAGTTAATTGATAGAAAAAATCATGAACACCATTCTCTCCATCTAATCAAAAAATTAACAAAAATTTGTAACTGCTAAAGAAGAAAGTACCAATTATGTTGTGTCTAGAATATTGGATTTCACATTAAAAATTTCTCGCAATTTTCAGGTCCAACTTTTTTATATTTATTGACAAGTATACCTATAAAACATGCAATTCGACTCGTTTAACCAATTTTCATGTTGTTCCACTTATCAGAATCAATGATTCATCTTAGTAACCCGCATAATAAAGATTCACGTAAAAAGGTCAGCATAGGGTTTCTGAAGTAAAACTCTAATTCTCAATAGCACAAGTAATTAAAGGAACTGTCTTTTAATTTTGTCCAAAAATAAAAACCTTATCCTAGGTTGTGGTGGAGCTATGCTTAGCTCACACTTCAAATCCAAATAGTTTCCCAATGATGAGGAATGTCAAAAGTGAAAGCTTGAAGTGCCTTGAATCTAGAAGTTCGGATTAAGTATAATTATAAGCTCAATAAAATATTCGTCCCTCTCTTAATTAGAATTTAGTGATATTTTTTTATAATGATACTGGTATGAAATAACCTCCCTAAAAAATGATAACTAATTTTCGTCAATTACCACTTAATTAAAAAATACAAAACATTATCATTTGTGATAAACAAATCATTGGGATGGTCATTATAATGATATTTTACTAAATAATCTAATCATTAATTGTTATAATCACTAGTCTGATTTTTAATTGGTTTAATGCATTCCAATCAAACTCACACATAACATGTGTCATCTTTTAAGAAGCATTTGCCATACCTTGTGACAACAATATCAGCAATGTTCCTTTCGACGAGTTCATAGATATTCGCCATTGCGCTGTCATCATCTTCACCACGCAGTTCTGCCCATATATCAACAAGAGCAGCAGCAGGTATTCTCTGGGCTTCAGGGAATAAGCTTAGGTCCCTAAAACACTCAGTCACCTTAGGATCCAAGTCATCGAAGCTATTTTGGAGACAAGTAAGCACATCTGCACTAAAAGCAAGAAATGGTTGACCCTTGGACAGTTTCTTAGCCCTGTTGTTCCAAACACACAGTGGTGTACCACTTAGTGATTTGCCACTCACTATAAGTGCCAAGGGAGAACCACTGCACCCTCTCGCAATCTGCAATTTATTTAGTGAGTTCAAATGAAATGAGAAATTGCAAGTAAAAGGTTTAACATTTACCACCTATGGTTTTTTTTTCCTCATAAAGCAGAAGTGAATAAAACTAGAACGTTTTGGGGGTTGAAAACAAGATGGTCTAACATCATCCACATTATCTAGTCCATGCGTTATAGATTTCATTGAAACTTTGTTTGAAGATTTATTCCTTTGTTCCGTGCTGTTTGTACTTTGTTTTTCCTTTTTGGAATAAAATTGGAGCATGTTGCATAGGATCTTTAAGAGCTTTAGTGTCAATCTAGTTGGGATTACATCTCTTGTTTTGATGCGTTGCATGACTCTTGTTTAAAAAAATTGTTGGAGGAGTATTCCTAAATTAGTGGATAAATTATGTAGAAATCTATCAATGTTTTCGAGAATAAATTCAAATTTTCATATGACACTGACTGTCACGTGAAACTCTAATCCATTCTCCCTTGCATGCCAAATTTTACACACCACCTTGTAAACATTGAAACTATGTGCTTAATTTGTAAAAGGTAAACGCTAACCAATGATGTGAGGAGGACGCTTTAAAATAAAAACTTATTAAAAAGTGTCATTAATATATTTCTGTTATAATTTCTAATGTATTTTTAATATGAATGTCAATTTAAACTTTCTATTTTGATTTATTTAATCAATGTACTTAGGAACTGATTACTCGGTAACGGTACCAGTTTTAATATAAATTGAGCAATAGAGATTACCTTTTTGACAATATTCTCAGGAATGTCAGAGCTACTCTGATTCAGGGATGCAGAGTGGCGAAATAAATTTATAGCATCGACTTCGTTGAGTGATTTCAACACGTATGGCTGGCCAAATCCTCTAATTGTGATTCTTGATGTCACTAGAATCTTGTAATTTGGGATCTGGAACACAAATTTGTCAACAAGAGACACTGATTCGGACGGAACATCATCCAGGACCAACAGTATTGGGTTTTTCCCAATCTGTTTCAGCAAATTTTCCAATTGAAAAACTGTATCATGGTCACTTTGAAACTCTGGCACCTGGCAAGCATTGTGTTGAAACAGTCTCTGCACTATGGTATTTAACTTGGGCTTTTGCGCAAAGGTGATGAAGAATATGTTTTCCTTGAATCTACCTAAACAAATAAGTCAATCAGTCAAATTTTAACATGTTTAGAGATCTGCATATTCGTTATAAAGTTCATGTTAATCATAATGTTTTTTTTTATCCAGATAAGAAATCATGGTATTTTTTTAATTTATTGTGACAAGATTAATTTCGCCTATGATGGGTGATTGTCAATGGACTAAGGGAATTTTACACACTAAGAATTAAACGCGGATTCTTCTACTAAATAAATCATTCTCACTTATAAATACAACTAAAGCTTACACCACTTTATCAATTCTGATTTTCATCAAACATGTTTACATAAGTGAAAAGATGACCTTCACAAAAAACATGATCAAACCTTAGTAGGACAATTATTTTAGATATCATCAAGCATGTACAAAATACCTTTTCTTCACTTTCTTAAATGCTTTTGGTTCTCCTGACACATCAAAGTTCAAATTTTGTCTCAATAAAATCCACTTAATAAATATTTACATTCAAACCTAACATATTATCAAAGTAAAATTTGAATTCTAATAAATACCATGAAATATTAAAAATGTATTTAAGAGCAACTCCAATGGGAAGTTCTTCCATGGTTCCTTCACTTGAAGAAACCATTTCGTGAAAAAACCGTGCACTGGAGACTGCCTCCATGGCGGAATGGTTTCTTGAAAAAAAAGAAGTGCATCCTATATAAGAAACTCATTATTAACAATAAAATATTATTATGCAAGATCAACTACCCATATAAAAAAAGAGGGAAAGTAACAGGAAGAAGAACAATCCCATGATAAAAAAAAAAATTAAGAACAAACAAAAGCATAGAACATAACTAGATCAACGGGCAACGATGGTGGTTGCGCAAGGAAGGTCCGTGACGAAGGCTCAAGGGTCGCGATGCCAGGTGGCACAACGGAGGGGCTGCGACTGTGGTCGCACGAGGGAAGAGTCTCGATGGTGTGGTGTGGTGTGGTGTGAGGGGTGATGGAGAAACAGAGAAGGGGAAGTGATTTGGGAAGTGGAGAAGAGAGAAAGAAGTTTTCTTGGAGAAGAGAGAAAGAAGCACGCGTGGAGAAGACAAAAAGAAGGCACGCGTGGAGAAGTGGAGAAGATAGAAAGAAGCAGCAAGCGAAAAGGCATTTTTAGAAAAAATAGAGAATCTTATGGAGAAAAGAGAGAAAAGAAAAGTGGGTTGTGGATAAAGATTTTTTGGAATAAAAGAATAAGAAGCAAATGCCCCAGAGAAAATAGAGAAGGAGAGCAAAAACTGTGTCATTGTGTTTTTTTCATTGCAATTTTATTATTTTTAATTGATACATAATATTTTCTTCAATTATTTATATTTATTATTTGTTTCCATAAAAATTGAAAAAATATAAGATTTAATAAAAAAATATAAATGTGTGGATTTTTTGGAATTTATTATTGTTTTTTGTATTGGAACAAAATTTTGTATGAGTTTCTTATAAGTGATATGCAATGTAGACATCCCAAAAATATTAAAAACCACAAAAAATTGATTAAGAAACCCGTAAAAGGACTTCCCATTCGAGTTGCTCTAAATACCTATATATTTTGTACATTTTCTTTTTCTCCTCCTTCATTTACTTTATTCTATACATCTATTCCCCTAACTGATTAAAATCCATTTGTTCCATTATAAGTCTAAGTCTCTGACAAACACAACATTCCTTAGTAGCAAATAGGGTATGTATTATTACTAAAAGTGACAACCTCTATGAATTATAACTTCTACTGATTTAGATTCAGGACTCAATAATATCTAGCAATGAAGTTATATAAGCAGCTAATGGTTACAGATCAATAGAAACAAAAAGATCCACAAACAAAATTTCCACAACAATAACAATACAAAGGCATGATGAGATCATACATTAATAAATTAACATTTGTCAGTAAAAAAAAAAATACCTTTGACTTCCTCGTCACAGCAAAACTTTTTAACCAACGTTGACTTCCCTGAGCCTGGTGTGCCGGTGACCGTGAGCACTGATCCAGCATGGTGGTGGTTATTCAGCAACTTGACCTTTAACTCCCTCAAATGAACATCCAAGCCAACCGTGAAAGCCGGAGGGGCCGGAGGCGAACACACGCCTTTCAATTCGGTCCTTCTCGGACCACTTTCCATAACTGTGGCACGAATCTCGGCCAGAATCAGCTGGTTCTGTAACCCATTAGTTAGTATCAGACCTTGCATATCCAGATTGAAGTACAAACAGATCGACTCGTGCAACGCCTCGAGTTCCTCTTGGTAGTTGGCCTTATAGCAGCAATTCCACCACTGGATTTCGGAGCACTCCTTAACAAGTTTCATCCCTTTCTCCAACTTATCTTTCAGCTCTTTCGTTTCCTCGGCTGGTTTGTTCAATTGATTGTTTAGATCATCAATCTGGTTAGCCAACCATCTTACTTTTTCTAGGGTTGACTCTAAGGTTATCAGGGTGGCTCTGAACTTCACAGCCCTGTCTTTCATTTTCACAACTTCATCCAGCAGCATATCAATCAGTTTTCCAAGAACAGCATCCATAATCATAGCCATGAGTACTGTCCACAACAAAGAAATTAACCAAAACCATCCAAAATCAGAAACTTTGATCTAGTATTTAATTTAATTCAATTAGTTGAACAATATACCTGTGTGTTCTTGCTACCTGAGTTTAATTTTTATAGATGAATAAAAAACATTGATCTAATGTTGGTGAGTGAGTGAAACAAACATAGGCTAGCTATATAAAAGGAAGGTACATAAAACTAAACTCAGAAATCAAGTTTCTGGGAAAATAACAAAAAGGACAGTGAAATAAATGAAAAATACTTACAAAAATGCTCCAAAGATTCTTTCTAAGTCGATGTTATATTGGAGAATCCAATTCCAGCTGTTTTTGTTGACAGTAATCACACCAATCAGGGAATATAGGAGATGATGGATGAATGGATTGTTACTTCTCTTAAAATTACCAGATTCTATTACATCGGATTTGGATTTCTAGTATTTATTGCTTTTTTTATTTTGACGAGGTCTTTCCACAGTAAACCCACTTTCCTTTACTTTTCGGGTGAGTGAGGTCAACCATAACATAAGCGATGGAGGTTTAAACGCGTTCTAATGTTCACACGGGCATAGAATAGTTAAGACTTTGTCTAAATAACTGTGCTTATTATAAGTAATAAATAATTAGAGAAATTATAATTAATTTGCTCCTGAAAAATAATGGCTCGTGCCTCGTGCAAATTAGTTCCAAAAAAACAAAATATATATATATATATATATATATATATATATTAGTATTTTTTACTCCTGCATATGTGTATGGTCGCTCCGCTCCGTCACATTTTTATAAATTAATTTTAATTTTTATGTCTATCATAATACAAATTTTTTTATTTGTAATATTATTAAAAAACAATTTTAAGAACCTTAATTTTTAAAAAAAAACTATTTTATAGAATCAAACAATAATTTAACAATATATAAATTAATTATTATTAAGCTAATTATCATAATGAATGAATTAAAAAAAATTCAAAAATTTTGAATATTGATTAAATTCAATCATAAGCTTCACGGACATTATTATGTTAAGTACATGACTAATACATTGACAGTGAGGTTATGATTTTTAAGTGGCTTGCCATCAAGGCCCCCATTGCATGATTGTAGATAAATATTATTTATAGACCTTTCATGTAATTAAAATTGTGAAAAACTATAAACATTTTTGTACAAATAAAATAAAAATAAATATTAAACTGTGTTTTAAATCAATATTCTCCAACTGAATTGCTTCTAAAATAATTTAAAATCATTAAAATTATATAATGTCTCATAATTGAACATTACAAAAGCATGTTTTTTTGTATTATTATTGTGGGTCTATAAGAAATATTTTTAAATTAAATTAAAATTGTTTGTAATTTAATTTTTTTTAAAAATTAAAATTTTTAAAAATATGTTTAGCTTTAAATTGTTTTAACATGATGGTTTTGAATTTGTGCACAACATTTCCCTCAATTGGCTGGTCTCTTAATTGCAACTGTCATTGTTCATATCTGAGCATCCCTGGGCCCTAATCGATTTGGACAGTCACAAGGGGTCCACATATCACATATTAGGGATGGGGAACGTGAAGTTGCTTTGCACTATTCCCGCGCAACTTTTAACAACCTGGCTATGATGACCGGTTTCCTTTAGTTTGGTTATGGTCAAACCCTCAAATAGATATGCGGAAGCGAAACGAAAAATGGCAAGAGCAGAGAGAGAAAAACAGTCAATATGTTTAATGTGAGAAAACCTTCTCCAATGTGAAGAAGTAAAAACTGACAGGATATTAATCCAAAATCAAATATCCACTACAAAATAGTGGGTTACAAAGAATCAAATACACCAAGGTGGTGGTTCTCTCAACCTCTTCAACAATGATGATAATCAAACTCCCTAGAATGTTTCACTCTAATTCTCTCTAGAGATCTATCAAATGCAAAGCACAAGGGAAGCCCAATCTAACAAATATGTCACTCCGAGTTCAATGCGTCAAATTCAAACAGCGATCCAACATCTTCGACAATAGGCCGACATCTTCAGATTCTTCATCCCCGTTTTCTTCATCAACTTGGATGTCATCAGCTTGTTGCTGGTCATCACTTCCTTCATTGGGCTCTCCCCTTGCTTCAGTTCCAACAGGAGGAACGGGTTCCTCATGTGGAACAGAAACACGGATTTTGGGCTTCGACATGTCATGAACCATGTCATCATGAAAATGGCATCCCAGTTTCTCACTGTTGTTGATTGGATCCCGAGATCTAAACCCGACTCGATGAACTGAGGTAAATCCACACTTTCATCTTTGCATCAACCTTTGCACTTTCATATTTATGGATATGCCCGAAAGCTCGACATCCAAACACCTTGAGGTGGCTGTAAGTTGCTTTTCGACCGCTCCAGACTTCTTTTGGGATTTTTCTTTCAAGTGGTCGTGATGGTGAGAGGTTGATCAGGTCAACCGCGGTTTTGACGTCACCCAAGACTCCGCAGTTTTGAATGGCAAGGGTCCGGTGGTGAAAAGACTCTTTCGCCCATCGTAGGCAGGTATGCTATTTCCAAGAACCTTTTCACGGTGCGCTTGGACAAGCAGAGTGATAACATCTCTGGAAACCTTCTTGGACTTAATCTAGGGATTGATAGAGACCTATTCATACACTAAACTCTTTCAGAAACATTATCTTAGTGTTTCTTCTCAATCGCACTCGTAAAAAAGTCAAAAAACAACACTACACTAACATTCAAACTAGAAAATCAAAGTCAAAATAAAATATAAAAGAAAATGATGAAATCATTAGAATGAAATGCATGAGTTTGGTTGTTGAGATTACGAACGTCATTGAAGCTTGTTGGAGAATATTTTCATTCCATATACACAAGAGATCACCTGCTGTTGAACGATTGTACTTTCATCTACCTGGTGAAAATTCAATCATATTCGAGGATGATGATGACATTGACGCTTTGCTGTCAAAGCCAATAGTTAAAGAATCCATGTTTACATCGCGTTCCTTCCAGCACCGCACCTGTTCGTGTCGTGTCGCCATATCCGACGACAGAATCTCTCACTTCAGCAGTCGAAAAGAAACTTACATTGCAACCGTCGCCATCGTCGTCGATGAAGGCGGTCAGGTTCAAGCAATGTAAGTTTCTTTTTGACTACTGAAGTGAGAGATTTCGCCACCGGAGATGGCGACACGACCCGAACAGGTGTGGCGCTGGAAGGAATGCCAATGGTGGAAACTGCAACGATACATTTTAGAAGATGATCTTCCAATCTATTTTGTAGAAAGTAGAATCTAGCTGTCAACCTCTCCAACAATGGTGATGATCAAACTCCCTAGAATGTTTCACTCAAACTGTCTCTAGAGATCTCTCAAATGCAAAGCACAAGACTTGCTAAAATGTGCTCTTAAGAATGTCACTTAAGGCTCTCAATCTGTCAGTCTCAAAATTGCACTCTCTGTGTATCTACCGTCTCCACCGTTAACTAAGGTATTTAAAGAGGTGGATTAGGTTTAGGGTTTTAGAACCCTCAATGGACCTGGGCCAACATTGGAGGAGGAAGCCCAATCCAACAATGGGTGCACAGTGACAACATAAAACACAGTCAAGAGAGAATGAATATACCTGTGATTGTACTTCTTTATTTATAAGGATGTTACGTCTAGGTTTGGTGGCACCTCCTGATTAGATAGCATATATCTTCTCGATTATATAAGATATAATGTTTTGATTAAATAAGATATAATCCTTTATTGTTGAGATTAGGATATCTATTTGTTGGGATCTGTTTTGATAACTGTTGTGCGCGTATTGATATCTCTGAATTAATGGACCTTTAATGGGCCTCAATGTAATCAGACACCTTATTAGGCCCACACATCGAGTTCATAACAGTTGACCCCAGCCCGATTATCGAGGCTTCTAGGCAACCAGGGTGAATTAGTAGATAATCTCTTATTCCAGTGATACCGGGTTGCTGATTTGGTTCTTTTGTTGACATTGATTGATGTGACTATGCCTAGTAGGCTTGGTTGATCCGCATTGATTGATGTGACCATGCCTAGTAGGCTTGGTTGATCCCGTTTTTGTATAGTATGGATTCATGCATGTAAACAAAATTCTAAGGAATTGTAAAAACGAATTGAATTTATGCGCAATAAGTTAAACAAAGAGTTAAGCAAAAGAAAAATCGGGAACAGACCCGGCAATGTTTACCGAAATAAAATCGAGAACAAACTCGGCAATGTTTGATACAGATTTAAAAGAGGCAAAAAGGCCCCAAACAGAAGAAAAAGATTACAAATTAAAATTGGCATCTTGGTCCTTCAACATTTAAGCTACTCGGGATTGAGATTGATCTTCAGTTGCAGTGGCAGGCATCACCTCTTCCTCCTCGTGGAGTTGATCTTCTTCCAATTGAGTAACTGAGTGATGTAATGTCTAAAACCAATAGACATTAGGTTTCCCAAATCTTCCTTGCAATGAAACCCAATCTTCAAGCAAACTCCAAGAAATGGAGAATTTCGCACTTTCACAAAATTTGGGGCTTTTTAAAGGATTTCTAATTTGTAGAAATGGATTGTGGAAGAAGAATAGGAATGACACCATGGAATAGGAATTCCAATAAGTCTTGCAAGAATCACCACAATAGCAGAGGAGCCATTGATAAGAAACAAGAAGGTTCTTGAATAAGAACAAGAGAGAAACCCTCTCAACAATTTCAGAATTGTATTAATTGAATCAAAAGTTGTTACAAACAGTTTTGGTGTGATTTATATAGCCCACGAAATTACAAGCTAAATGACCCTAAATGTAAGTAAAATGCAAATTGAAATGAAGCCCAAATGTAGCTTGTAGTGCAAGCTTTGTTCAAAACGACCTTTGGCTTCACAAAATCGCGTTTCTGCATAAACTTCTGGTTTAATCGATTATTTCGACCATGTAATCGATTACTTAACGTAAATAATCGATTAATTGGTTTGGTAATCGATTATTTTGATCTTATCCTTCCTGGAAACTGATTTAGGACCAAAATAATAGATTAATTCGACATGTAATCGATCAAAACAGAAATACTTTCATTTTTCAGGATGATTTAATTGATTACAGGATGCTTGTAATCGATTATAGGTATCAGAAAAGTTGCTTTTAATCTGTTAAAACAAACAATACTCCTTTTGCGTTTCCACTACTTTTGTGGGCTTCTTTTTGGCTTCTTCTTGCTTTTCCAAGAGATACAAGTTAGATTGGATATGATCTTGAAGTACTTGAGTCCTAGCTCTTTAGCTTGCATTGATCGTCCATCACTGAGTCTTCACGAGGAGAAGGCGGAGGGATCAACTTATCATCAACGACATAAGCTTTGAAGTGCATACCGGTCGTGTTAAGCTCAACCTCGAGATTCAAGCATCGAATCTGCTCCAACGTGTTCTTGAAGGACCCCTCCACGGCTGGAGAAAGCTAAGCTCTCACATTATCAACATCAGTCTTCGAATACGCTAGCTCAGATTCAGTCTACTTTAGTGTGTTCTCCGCTTTGTCCAACAACACTTTCAAAGTATCAAAATTCTTAGTGTTGTCAGCATAATGTTTTCGTAGAGTCTCCACACTAGACTTTAGCTTTAAGCATCAATCTGAGCCATGACAAGTTCCTCCCGGGTCTTGTTTGTTTCTTCCCAGGATGCTCCAAGCTCCTCAGGGATCCTTGCGGTCTCTTCCCGGGATGCTTGAAACTCATTGACTGTTTTAACAAACTTGTTATTCACAGTTGCCAGACTCTGAACCAGGGAAGATCACTTCATAGCATTAAGCTCTATAACATTGAGCTCTTCAATCTCAGCATCCGAGTAAAGAACGGGATCAGTGAAGCGCTTAGGTGCGTGGACAACACAGAATAGCTTTTCAGACATACCCTTCTCCCAAAGAGATCCGGGTAATAACCCGGTTATAGCGGAAGAAAAGTTTGGAGCGGATTCAGTAGCTTATACCCGGGGAGAGGTTGTTGGACCAGATGCCGTTGAAATAGCTAGAGCCTTATCCTTTTGGGACAGAGCCTTATCTTTTTGGACATCTGAAAGCTTTCGCTTCCAAGACCCAGGACCAGTGGTCGTTGAACCTTTCCCTTTATCTAAAACAACAAGGAAAGGAGGGGGTGGTGGTCGTTGCGACTGCTTGGAGGGTTTGGTTTGCAGCTGCTTGGAGTGGTTAGGATTTCCGGAAGCCGGAGTCAAAGCAGATGTTGTTTGTTTTCCCATCTCAGAAACTACAAAATAAAAGGCATAGTCAGAACACACAAAGTCATATATAATAAGTAAAAGGGTACATGATCATACTCGATGGTGCCGGAAACCCAGAATAACATGTGTGAATAAAGGAAGCAACGTTGGGATGGCGGTGAGCTTCTTTATATGCAGATATCCGAGTAACCAAAAAAGCATCAGCATCCGATAAATCCGTTTCCTCAAAACGATAGGAAGACAGAGAAAATTCATTTTGAGTATGGGACCAATAGAGGGGAAATTTTCACTCTACGTCTCAGGAATCAGTAGAACAAAGAAAAAAGGTTGTTTGTCGTGTTCGGCAACAACTTTAAAATAATTTTTTTTTGAAATTTTTAAAGGAGTCAATATATACGCGAAAGAGCTTTTGCTCAGTATTGACCCCGGATGGAGACCCACCCTTTCCTATTAGGGGGTTCCCTACCTGTCCTACCAGTTTGGACAGTAAAATAATAAAAGAAAAGAGGAATTGTACAAGGGATTTGTAAATGTTCACAAAAATGTTCAAAGGCTTTTATGAAGCCCCAACTATTTGGGTGAAGTTGTGAAGGAGCCAGATGAAGGTGGGTTAAAATGTTCATTTCGAATTCGGATAGGGGAAATCGGATCCCTATTCGGGTTATCAAATCTTTATAGAAAAAGAAAAAAGAAAGATTATTCCCCTCCCTCAAAGAGCAGATAGGCTCGTCCTTATCGGGGGACGTACAACAAATTTTTTATGATTCCCATCAGGAAGGGCAGCAACGTCCGTAATACTTCATGGGTTACCCATGGGAATTTAGAAGACATGGCAGGAGAAGAAGAACCGGGATCTGATTTGGCGGATTGAGATTCGGCAACTTGTTCAGAAGATAGGTCCATAAATACCTACGTCAAACAAATAAAAATTAGTAAGACAGTAACATACCTGAAGAAAGATATTTTTGATTGCGAGGAGAGTTTGAGGGGGTAGGAAGAATCATCCGAGACAAGGATGATATCCTCAGGTTCATCAACATTCTTGGAAGAATTAGAAGCGCTACCCGGCATTGAAAGGACATTACTTGGCTTGGCAAGACTCGGTCTAGATGCAACAACCGGGTTGTGACGACAAGACCCAAGCAACGACTTAGCCATCGAAGCAAAGACAAACTGTATAAGTATGCTGCTTTCAAAAACACAATCAAAACATGGTTCGAACTGGGTTTCTAAAACAGGTTCTGAGGAAAGGGTGATGTTACTTTGGGACAATGAAGAATTTGGATTCTTCACTTCAGAACCCTGAGAAAAAGGGGAAGGATGTATAGAAGAAGCCCTAATATCTAAAGGAATTTTGTTTTCGGGTAAAGGAGTTTTGTTTCGGAAACTTTAACTTTCCAAAAACAACAACTTTTTCGCCAAAAGGCAAACCATCTTCTTGAGACATATGCATGATGTCCTTTATAGATTTGTCTAATGCTTCAAAACAGAACCTGTGTGCCATAGGAGCCTCATCCCATATGATTAACTGTGTTGACTGTAACAAGCCAGCTAGCTCACTACCTTGGTTGATATTACAAGTTGAATTTTCTAAAGTAGGCACATGGATCGCAAATTTTGAATGTGCAGTTCTGCCATTGGGTAATAACAATGAAGTAATACCACTTGAAGCCATTGTTAAAACAATTTCACCTTTGGAATGTAATGCATAGGCCAATGTCTTCCACATAAAAGTCTTGCCAATACCTCCACAACCATATAAGAAGAAAACTCCACCACGTTGTTTGTTGACAACATTCATGATGAAATTAAATACATTTGTTTGCTTATTTGGGTTTCAAATAAAATAAATAACCTATTACATAAAGTGTACAGTTTAATTGTTTGTATTGTATTTGTAATTTATTTGATTATCTAACCTGTCAAAGTGGCAAAGCATGACTCAAATTTAGATTGCAATTGAATCCTATCACAATTTTGCTCAGCATAAATATATCTATTTTCAAAGCGGGGTTGCACTGCATCAATTGGAAAATGCATGGTTGGATAATCCTTTAAGGATTTTTTGTTGGACTGAAGAATTCCTTCAATATGTAGCAATGATAAATTTTGTAATTCTTCAATTGGCAATTGCGATTCTGTGAATAAAAAGAATGAGATGTAATTTTGGATATTGAACCAAGACGCAGATTATATAATACATATATATTTGCTGTAGTTTGCCTGGCATGTTTCTAAGCTTCCTTTGCTCATGTAGAATCCCATCAATAAGATAGTCACATGTTTGACGCCAGACATGCTTTGGTCAGTCCATGCTATTGAATATAATCATTGTAACAAACAATTTTCTTAAAAATATACCAGAGCCCCACTGGTATGTTTCTGCCAAAGCGTCAATGTACTCTTTATCATCACGCAAAATACCCATTGCAAAACAAGCTTCTCTAAATGAAGGATACAGTTGACCTCGCACTATACAAATTTGTTCATAACTGGTTGACCCTTTAACCAATGTCAACATCATCCTAAGATAATATAATTCTCTAGTACTTTGAGGAACCCAGTTAAGTCTTCCAATGGTGTTACCTTGTTTTCTTAGCTTCCAATGTCTGTCCTTAGGTACATATGTAAATTTTTTAACAAACTGTACATAAGTCAGATCTCTAGCTTCAGCAAAAATGCTATTAGATTGTAGCCAGAATGTAAACATGGACTCTTTAACTATTGGCTTTGACAGCAAAGCGTCAATGTGTAACATCCTCAAAATTATATTATAATTACTTGTAGAAATATGATGATATTTAGATACAAGTATGTTTAAAGAAAAATGACTAAGTCACTCTTTCCATGAAGTAGAAATTACTAGAATACCCTTAAGATAAAATTACAAAAATGCCCTTGCATATTTTGGAAGATGACCAAAATGCCCCTAGGATGAATGACAAAATTACCAATATGCCCCTAGGCCAAAAATGCTCAAATAACTTTAGAAATTTTATAGAAACATGATGGAATTATAGAATACACTTAGCTGACTAAGTATCAAAATAATTTGTGACACAAAACTCTAGAATAAAATTTCTAGAAATTTTTCAAGATAACAACTTTAAGGCTTTATTTAAGAAAATTCAAGCATAAGAAAAATATGGAAAAATGATACATATAATCTAAGGAATTTTATCTTAATTATAGAATGTATAAACCAATTTAATAAAATGGTTTAGTAATTTTGATGGTCAGAAGAAGTTTAGACCAATCAAAATTAAGATAAAAAGCAATTTAGTATGTAAGGTTTATATATTGCTTTGTATACACTACTTGTAATTTATTTAAACTATCATTGAGATAAATTCTTAGGAACATCTAAAGTTCTATTATTTCCCAATTATCTTTAGATAAAAGAAATTTAAATTAAACTAGATTAATTTTTAAGAAAATACTATGTAAAAAAGCCTTACTTGAAACTAGAATTTTATTCATCATCATAAATGACCACATGTAGCATAAAAGGAAGAAAAATTTGTATTCCTTCCCTTTGAGCTTGTCTTTCATGTGGAGAAGCTTGTAGAAGGAGAAAGAAACTTCATGATAAGCCACTTGGAAAGTAAGCCATAGGATGAAAACAAGTGGAAGACACTTGTATGGCATGGATGCAAGGTAACATAAAAATCAAGCCAAGATTTCTCTACACCCTTCATCTTGCACGCGAACTTAGGAGAAGCCAAGGGAATTTTCATGAATTTGGACACTTGGAAGCCTAGGAGAAGAAGCATTAAGGCCATGCAAAGTGGTGGGATACTTGGAAAGGCAATAATCATGACATAGATAAAGATAGGACACTTGTATGGCATATATTTCACTTGGAAGATTTTTTAGAAAAGTCATCATGACCTTAGTTAGATTTCAATGGAAGGAGAAGTAACTAAGTTAGGATTGAATTAAATGAAGGTAATTTAGTTAGATTAGAACCAAATGAAGGTCATTTAGTTAGGGAGGGCAAAAATGTCCTTGAATATTAAAATATTTTCTAAACACTATATAAAGGGGGGGGGGGGTGAACCTTAAAGTGCAAACCATTCCAAGCCATCCCTCCTAGCTCATTCACGTGACCACTCTTTCCCTAAACCATCTTCTTTCTCTTTTAAAAGCTTGAATCAAGAAAGAAAAGCAAACCCATCACCTTGAGAGAATTTTCGTGAGAAACCTAGCAACCTTAAGAAGAGTTCTTGTCAAGTTTAGTAGAAGGATATCAAGGCTTCATCTCTTAGAGGATTTCCCAAGGAAGGAAGGAAGGAAGCCATTTATCCATTCAAATTCAAGAGTCAAACTCACTTGAGGTAGGCTAAGCTTAAATCTCTAGTTAATCAATGGCTTGGATTAATTTACATGCTTTAGTAGGCTGAATTATGGTTATTATTTAGGCTTGAATTTCGTG
>PYAF01005710.1:186345-200614 GCA_007407185.1 Glycine tomentella
TCTCTATGATGCAATGCTTAAATGATACATGAATGCTATGTAATCAAGGCTTGGATCATCATGATGCTTTCAATCCTTTTACATTAAATCACAAACAACATCTTCAATGCTTGAGCCATGTTGAAAGCCAAAACTTCCAAGTCTTGAACCTTGGTTGAATCTTCACTTGATCTTCATTCAGCTCCCCCTCAAATCAACAACATTCCTATTGGCTAAGTGAATGACAACACCAGTGGGTTTCAAATCACCAAGATGTAATGATCTGTAAACCGATGTGGGCATGACATTAATGGAAGCTCCAAGGTCACACATGGCATCTGCAAAAGTACAATCTCCAATGGTGCAAGGGACAGTGAAAGTGTCAGGATCCTTGCACTTCTTTGGCACGGTGGATAGTGGAATGGCATCAACAGTTTTGCCATGTGTAACACGTTGTCGACACGCACCAAAACAATTTAACTAAGCTAATTCTGTAGCACAGAGATAACCTAGGTCGACTCAGAGACACGATCAATATGGTTCTAGCTTCAATTCAATGGTAACAGTAAGGGGGGAATTTTATCAAACAGTTTATGTGCGTAAGTAAAACTTGCAAAAACGTAAACTAAAATTAAAAAGCAACACAAAAACTAGAATTCAAAAGAAGTGATGTAAAACAGAATTTAAAACATCAATCCAATTCACCTCACCAAGCAATTTGAATCATCATTGTTCTCAGAAATTAATCCTATCATGAAAGTTCATTCAATCTCATTAGAAGCAACTCAATCGACTTAACCCCTAAATTGATTGAAACCACAACCCTAACTGAAATATCATCCAATTAATTCTATGATTAATGTTCAAAATTAGGCATGAATCCATAACCTAATCCGCTTTCAATCCTAAACGCATTCATAATCATGAAAAACAGAATAGCAATTGAAGAAGAAGATGAACATTCAAGTAGAATTCGAAATACTAAACCAGAACTTCAATCTCCTTGTGCTCAGGTTGGTTCCTTGGATTGATTGGTGATTTAGCCTTCCATGATCATCATCAATGAAAGCCCCATGGATTGAGTGCACGAAAATGGAAGAACAGAAAAACGAAAATGAAGAACAATTAAGAACAAGCAAGAACAGTAGAGAGAAAATGAAGAACAAGGGTTTGATTCTAAAAACTAAAGGAAAGAAAAATAAAACTTGTTTATTGAAATGTAAAGAGTGGTCTCCAAGTTTCACTAAAGTCACTAATATATGTAGTGACTGAGTTCTGAAAATAAAATGGGCCACAAACAAACCCAACAATCTAATTATTTGTTATTTACAACCATGAAAGTCAAATTCGCAGTCCAAAATTACAAGTGCAAAGGCGCTAACTTCGAAGCTTAAAATGACCCTCTAAAGGACAGAATTGACCTTGGGCTATTTCTAGCAAACTTGTATATCTTTTTGTTATCTTTCCAGGGACTCCTAGAACGCTCCATTCGAAGATCGGTAGCACCCTATAGGTCCTGCATAAGTCAGATACGTCAAGTGAGCAAAAATCCGAAAATATGCAACAATTAGCAATTAAGCCCACTTACTTGCCTAGGCCAAAAACTGAATTAGAATAGGAAAATAAAGGTCCAAGAGAGGTCAAATAAGCTAAGCAGGATAGAAAAATATTCAAATAAAATCACTCTATCACCCTGTATCAGTACGGAAACATTTCTGCCCATCTTCACTTGCTCATTTCCCTTCAGCTTCCTCTTGTGGGTGCACAAATCCTTCAAGAACTTTGCATATTTTGGAATCTGTTTGATGGCATCCAAGAGGGGAATGTTGACTTCCACCCTCTTGAAAGTCTTAAGCAGATCAGAATCAAGCTCCACCACTTTCTTTGCAGAAATGGCTCTAGAAGGGAAAGGGAAGGGAATCTGTTTTGGTGCAGAATCTGTTTTGGCACCATCATCATTTTTTTTACCAGTACTAGCATCTGGAAGCTCCGTGCCACTCCTCAAGGTAATAGCACTCACATTCTTCGGATTAATAACTGGTTGTGCTGGAATGCTACCAGAACCTTGTTGCTGCATCTGGTTAACAGTTGTAGCTAACTGTCCAATTTGAGTCTACAGGTCTTGGATGGTGGCACTGACATTTTGTTGAAACTGTATGATGCTGGTGGCCATTTGCTTCATCAAGCGCCAAACCCACTAGAAGTTGATGCCCAGGGCGCCATGGCCACACGAGCAGCGCCATGGGTTCTGGAATGTCGCACCAAGGGCGCCAGGTTGGCGCTAGAGGCGCCAAATGTTCTGGAGGTGGACGCTTGAGGCGTCAATGTGGCGCGAGGGGCGCCATGAGTTGCAGCCAGCACGGATAGCGCCACCATTGGCACGGGTGGCGCGGGAAGTGGCCTGGAAAATCCATTTTCTCTGGTTTTCCACGCGATCAGCGCCAAGTGTAGCGCGGATGGCACCGTAAGGTCAGGGGAGGATGACGCTGATGGCACCAGTGTGGTGTGGGTGGCGCCACATGCTCTGGAAGTTGGCGCTGGGGGCGTGGGAGTGGCGTTGTTGGCGCCACAGGCACCGCCATTGTGGTGCGATTAGCGCCAGAGGTGGCGCGATCAGCGCTAGACCTCTGGCAGGCCCAGTATAAAAGGCCAAAAATGCAAATTCTGAAGGGGAAAACAGTTTTCTTCTTCCTCCTTCGCCCAAACCTCCATTGGAGACTTGCCCAAGCTTCCTAAGACCTTATTTCTTGACCCAAACACCTCCCTATGATCATTAAACTTGTGAGAAACACCTTGAGAGCTTTAATCCTTCATCTTTTCTCTTGAAAAACCCCTTTGAGTGAGAATCCCTTTCCAAGGGAATTTCTAAGAACTCGAGTTAAGCGAGGAATAGCGACGTTTTACGGACACCTAGGCTAGGGGGCGAGGTCCAGAGGCATTCCTCGTCAGTTTTGAGGTAAGAAACTCGAGTTTCTCCGATTGATTTGTGAATTGGGGTTTTCCATGAATAGTGACCCATTTGAGCTGGGGCTAGAATTAGTCCAGGGTCCTGTAGAGAAACTTGTTTAGAACGGTTTAGTGATGAAGGATTAGCTTTCAAATTGTTATTTGGTGAACTTTGAATTTTGGCTCTGTGTTATGCATGTGTGACTTGTGGGATGAGTCACTTGTTGGTAATGGGACATGCAAAAGCCTTGATTATGATTGTATTGAGCCTGAGAGGCTAGAGGAACGGTGCCTTGAGTGAGGCATAGACCATTCAAGCTATTTTGATTGTGAGCTGATGAGAGCTTTGAGCTCATTGTAAGTGATTTGTCTTGAGTCTAGGGTGACTCAAATGCTTTGAATTCAGCCCTGAAGGACCTAGAAAGGTCTGTGAGAAGCCTAGTGTGTGTTGGGCCATGATGAACCCTAAGCTAGAGGATTTCTGATTATGCTATGTTGCGGAATTGCTTGAATTGGTTTTGATATAAGAATATATGTTGTGATTAGGGCTTGACACCGAGGGTGTCAGTGGCGGGTGTCAGTGGCGGGTGCCACAGAGCAGGGAAAGAACTGCAGAGCTCGGCTTTGCCAGGTAACTTCTTGGTCCCTAGGGATGATTTCCCGCTTGTTTGTGCTATACCACACTCCGGGTGGAGTGATGATCGTATTCATGATGCATGCATTTGGTTGTTGCATCCTCATAATGATATGTGTGTGCGTCTATGCTTGAGAAATGTATTATGCATGTGATTAGATCTTCTGGCCAGTAAGATAGATATGGACCTCCCTAGGAGATGGTTTCCTCCTAGTTTGGTTTGCTCATGGGTGATGATGATCCCGGGGTGATGATGATCCCCTAAGACCAAGAGATAGGTGTGTCCCGTCGCGGTTGATTGCCTATTCTTGGAGGTACCATATATGTGCATCCATGCGTAAGGGGTAGCTCCCATGGGATGGCACGGGTGTGAGTTCCGATCTCACACTGAGGTTAGGCGTTGATGATGATACGCCGTACATAGAGCAAGATGACTTGCTCATATTGTTATGAGGGCTAGGAGGCCTGGCCGGGTGGCCAATTGTTGTGATTGCCTGATGTTGTATCATGGAGAGTGGGCCAGGGTGGAGGAGATCCCTCCATGGACCCTGAGCTTACTGAGATGTGTATCTCACCCCATGTGGGGTTTATATGCTTACAGGTGACTCTTCTGGCAGAGGAGAACAGTCTCAGGGCAGGAGGCCCTTGTAGAGATAGTATCTGCTTGGCCGGGTGGCAGCAGAGAGAGCTAGCAGGCTCTATTTTGGTTTTGATATTGTTTTGTACCCCTGAGAAGGGAAGGTGTGAGTGTACTCACGTGATATGTATAGTTTTGTATACCCTCGTGTGAGGAAAACTATTCTTTTGTATCACCACGGTGTGGTGTTGATGTTGATGATATGATATGAGTTTTCTCCTGAGTATATTTGTGAAATGATTGGTTATCTGCCTATGTGAATGTATGATGAACTGGATCAGCAGGGGCGGGTTTTATGTTGTTGTGCGCTGTGTTTTTATATTCCATACATAATGTAATCAAGAAATACGGTCGATCGCTTCCGCATAGTTTCTAAATGAATGTTTTAAGCGCTAATCTGATATTAATAATGTTAATACACCGGAGGCCTACGGTGTGTTACAATTTCCCACTGCAAGAGTCACCCCCCAGTTCAGACCCTTCTGCCTGAACGCACGGACTCCATTCCTGCAGCTATCTGACACACCCCCTCTCTGAGGCACACCTCCTCTCTGAGGCAACTCTATGAGACACATGAGACTGATTCACTTATGCATATCTCATTCATTTTATAAACTCAAATTTATTTTCAACATCAATCTCCAATCACTATCTCACATAATTTACTTAGAAATTCGACATAAATCATGTACAGAACTCAGCTTATTACTCATGTATGGAAACACAACATATCATTCATGTACAGAGATTCATAGAACACTCAGCAAATATAAAACTTCATTCAGGCACTCAATCATATAACTATAACTTAAATCCAACAATTACTCAGATACAAGTCATACTTCACAGAACTTCAAACACTTATTCAAACACAAGTAACACTGAAACTATCCTTATCATAAAACTTCCCTATACATACCTAATAACTCCTTACAAAGCTTGACAAACTTTTCCTAAAAGTGCTAGCCTTCTACACGTGACCTTAAGGGAAGTGGGGCCTCTTCTCACTTAACTTATGCCTTGAAAAGGAAAGGGTGAAAATGAAATGAAAGAGATGGGAGGGAGAGAGATTCACGTGGGATTTTGTGGAGAAAGGGAGTCTTGAAGGGCCCTCCTCTCTTAACTTATGCCCATAAAGTGGAAGTCACTTTAAGAGCCCTCCTCTCTTTATATAGGGTTTGGAAAGTGATAAAATATTTAAAGACATAATTACCATTTCTAATTAGTTACTCTCATTTGGTTCCATTAGAACTTAGTTTCATCTCATTCCATTACATCCTAACTAAACTCATAATTAATCTTCTAAATATCTTCCATCTTTATAACAAAAATCTCCTAAGTCATGAGGACTCTCTTCCAAGTATCCTCCACTTGTCCCCATGTATTTAAGTCATGAAATATCCTCTCTTCTTACTCCCTCACTCACGTGGCCATCAAGGGGAAAGGAGAGAAGATTTTTCTTCCTTTCATGCCATCTTGTACAAATATCTTTCAAGGTTATGATGGCTTCTTATCCCTTCATTAATGGTGGCCTACAAGTTGATAGATATTTCTTAAGCTTTCATGATTGCACCTTATCACTTTAATTCATGAACCTTAAGATATTTTTCTACTCATCATGAATCATCAATTTTGAATAGGACAAAACCACTTTATCCCTCTCCTTTCCTCTCTTCACGTGGGTACTATGGCCAAGGGGGAAGATTTTTATCTTCCCTTCCTCCTTCTAGACCACGTTTTGGTTTCACTTTAAAGAGGAGAAAATTGTGTGGTTCTTCTTGTATCCATATGTCATTTTTCATGAAGAGGAAGAATTCAATTTCAAGTTGTCTTCACACATGGCATTCACAGGAGGAAGTAAAGTTCAATTCGAACACTTCTACCTAAAGGATAAGATTAAATAATAGAACTCTAGAGATTTCCAGAAACTGACTTTAATTACAGTACAAATAGCTCACAAACAGTCTATACAAAGGGCTATACAAGATTTACATACAAGACTACTCTATCTTAATTCTGATTGGTCCGTTCTACTTCTAACCATCAAAATTACTAAACCATTTTATTAAATAAGTCTGTACATCCTACAATTGAGAGAAAAATCCACAGATTCTACTTATCATTTTTTCATATTTTTCTGCTGCCTAAATTCTCCTGAATAAAATTTCAAAGTTATTACCGTATAAAATTCATAGAAATTCTATTCTAAGGTTTTTCTGTCACAGTTGTGTAGTTAGACTCTACAAATTATTTTCTATCATATGAGTCATATCTCACCTTATTCTGCTTTAGTTTGAAATTTCTAACTTATACAGCGTGTACCAACACTGCCCGGGAAACAATCAAATTTTTCCTAAAATTGTATATTCTTAAGATCAAAAAATTCTACTGATTAATAATATATAAAAAACATATTGAATAAATGCTCAGATCATCATAAAATTTGGGGTGTTACACGAGACAGATCAATGATTCAAGCTGAGGAGGAAAGGGTCAACCCATATGCATCCCAGCTATCGAGAAACCTCGATAACTGGGTTGGGGGCAACTGTTACGGATTCTATAAATAGGCTTAGTGATAAGGCCCATTAAGGAATCGTGGAGTGAAGACCATAACTGAAAGTAGATCGTGGACCTTGTCAACTGTAGAGATCGTGATAACAAGCGGATATAGATCTCGACTGTGATTCTCGGGGAAAATCCACAACTAACCAAGAGGTAAGTGCAGTATAAATAAGGGATGGTTGCAGAGGAAAAGGTACACACATTCTCATTCTCTCTTATTTCCATTCACACTATACACACACTTCACCCTACTGGTTAAGTATTGCTTCGTGCATAGTGATCATCTTCTGAAGGTATTTTCTCCTATACAAATACCTTAAGAGAAAGCTTGATCCAACATTAAATTACCAGCATCCTTGCTGGACATTTCTATTCACAAAACAATAGAACAACTGGAATGGGCAGTTGTATGGCAGCCGCATAAGTTGGATAAGTAGCTTAAACCAATAAGAAACAAAAGATGGTTGCCAAATATCCTGATCATGAATCAAGAAGTTAAGTTATGACATGCATCAATCAAATAGTGTATCTTTCGTATGTAGTGGGCATAGGAAATAAGTAGTACCAAGAGCCTCACCCAGTTAATCCAAGAAAGAAGAATGACAGCAAGAGGTTCTTAGTAATGGGTGGTCGAATCGGTGTGCAATCAACATGGTATGATTAAGATATACATTCAATAGAGACGGAAAAAAAGAGAATAATATGACAAGACATAAGAGGGAACAAAACAAAAAGTTGTAAGTTAAATTTTTACAGGGCAGGAATATATGTTGCTACTCCCACAATCAAAGATTCAAAATTAACAATCATCCTCTGCTGTTATAATAATGGAACTTTGTAACCATTAGTCACCAACACTGTAACACCTCGGACGTCTCCGGTATGTTATCATCAATGATATCCATAACACGCTATCAGCGTTAAATACATGCGGTGCGAAAGCGATAGAATCGTTTATCTTGATTACATTATGAATGGAATATAAAAACCACATAACCAATAACATATAACAAGCCCCTGCTGATCCAGTTAACATAAACATACACAACATAGGCAAAAGACATAAACAAAACTCAGATAATCAGGAGGAAACACAAAATACATACAACATCATCAACTGTACATATACATGCTCAAAAACAGGACCACATCGGGTCATACAACAAATATGTACAGTACTATGGGTGTACACACACCCTACAACTACACAGAGATCTAAGACCTGCTTCAATCCTTGAAGCTCTGCTCTGGTCTTCTACTGCAGCCTCCCATCCAGCCTATCTGGTCCACTAGGGCCTCCTTCCCTAAGGTCGCTCCTCTCCTCAAGAAGCACCTGAAAACCACAAACCCCACACAGGGTGAGACAAACGTCTCAGTAAACTCAGGGTTCTGGGAGATCCTCCCTAACCCTGGATCACCTCCAAGTATAAACAAAACATGGAAACAGAGCTAAGGAAATCATCCCTGCTCACACATACATAGCCTAGGAAATCGTCCTAGCTTTCACACATCCCAGCCATCTGGGTCCGTAACCGGATGCTCTCAGCATCAGAGGTATTCCACCTCATCTTGGCTCTCTCAGCCATCTTTCAGAGATCAAAGCCATCACCATGGCATCATTATCTCATCCTGGCTCTCATAGCCTGTCTCATAGAGGTACTCTACTATCAGTGTCATACACCGGACACTATCCACATAAGAGAGGCACCGCCTCTGAACCATACAAACATTGCCTGAGGAATCCCTCAACTCAGGACTTTGAGAATACAGATATGGCTCATCTAAGAGGCCCTAGGCTCTAGTCCCCCTCGGGAAGCCCTCTCTTAGAGATACAACATATCTGCCTATCATCTGGCCTGGGAATACCCTCCAGGACTTTCACAAATACTGGCCTGGGAATAGCCCTCCAAGACTTTCACAATCATTGGCCTGAGGATAATCACTCAGGACTTCCAACATCTTTGCCTAAGGAGGAACATCCACACAGTTCCATCTGTCCTTAGGACTTAAGTGGAGAGTAGGGGCACCTCCCAAGGAATCTCAGCTATTCCAGGGAGTCCTCAAACTCTACCTCTGGCTAGGGAACCTCAACTAGCCTAATACTCATCCAGTATCCTCTAGGTTCCATCACAGACCATCTCATGATCTGCATTCCCTCAAAGGCCCACGGCCTCACACCTGCCATATCAGGTGTCTCCTTACCCTCACACTGTCTCAGTATCTATCCTAGGGTTCATCATTATAGCCCAGCACACACTAGGCCATCACATATTCCAAAAAATCCAGAACGGATTGAGATTCACTCAAAACACCGTTCATCAGCCTTTCGGGCTCAGAAGACATGCACATATATATACTCATATATATATATATATATATATATCATACATCACCCAATCGGGTGGCAAACCAGAATAAGGGGAAAACCCCAGAACAATGAGCTTACCTGGCTAGCCGTGCCTCACAGCTCTAGCCTCCACTGATGGTCTGCTCCTCTGACACCCACTGTGTCAAGCCCTACCAAGGCATACAAGCACACATCACAGACCATTCAAGCATACAATCATGCCTAAGCTCATCAAGCAGTCATCCACTGCCTCTGGGAAAGGAACCACAGTCCTTCCCATCAACCCAGGTCATCTACCTAAGGTTCATCAGGCTTATTCTCTACAAGCCTTTCTATAGAACCTCAATGGTCTATCTCAGATCCATCCATGGCCTCAGAGTCATTCCAGACTCAACACAAGCCATCATCAGTGAGCATCAAAGCTCTCTCAACCCAAACTCTCAAGGTTTCTCGGGCTTGAACGGTTCACATCATAGGACACCGTTACCATGGCCTATCAGGCACTACAAGCCCATCAACATGGCTCTTGCATGTCTCAAATCAAGTGACTAAGTTCAAGTCACACAGGCACAACCTAGAGCCAAAACCAACCATCACCAAATCACAAACTGAAAGCTAATCCTTCCTCCTCACATCATTCTAAACACTTCTCTCAACTGGACCCAGTGCTAATTCTAGCTCTATCACAGATGGGTCACTATTCACAAGAAACCCCCAAATCCAAAATCAATCGGAGAAACTCGAGTTTCTTACCTCAGAATTGATGAGGAAGGCCTCTAGGCTACTCTCCCTAGCCTTGGTGCCGCTGAACACCGCCATTCCTCGCCTCAAGCTCGAGTTCTCTTCAGCCTTTCTCTGAGAAGGAACTTCTCTAGGGTTTTAAGGGATAGAGAGGAAGGATTCTTGCTCTCACAAGGTTTCTAGGAGGATTCATGGCTTAAGAAAGGGTTTAGGGTCACAAGGCAAGGTCATGGGAGCTTGGGAAGCTCTCCCATGGCTGCTGGAGGCTCTGAGGAAGAAGAAAACGTTTTTCTTCTCCTCCAAAACGCAACCCCCTTTAAATATAGTCTGCAGAAACTGTGGCGCCATCAGCGTCGCTCCCATGCCAACAGCGTGGACAAGCCGAACCTCTGGCGCGATCCACGCCAATCCCCGTGCGATCCGCGCCACAGTCCACACCCAGTTGGCTCCCCCAGTGCCAACTCTGGCGCTCCAGGCGTGGATCTCCAGAGAATCTCGCGCTGCCAGCGCGAGCCTGGCGCCACATCCCAGAGAGTCTAGCGCCATCCGCGCCACACCCTTAACAGGGTTTTCTACTGAAGGATCCCAACACTACCAGCGCGGGATCTGGCGCCACTCGCGCCACAATGAGGGTCTTTACAAACACACATTAACGATTGTAGAACCAGATTTTAGAATTGATTAAATTAAATACCTCAACAAACAAACAAAAAGGATAAGCTATATGATATTACTTAAATATTGTGCATGCTCTAAATTATCAGGCAAAACACAAAAAAGGCCAAGATATAAATGAACACTACAATGGTTTTATAAAAAAGATATAGTACCTTGTTGGAATTTGGAATTAAATTTTGCAAGGCTTTCATTTTCTCGTTAATCCCACTCCTCCTTCTCTACACACATCAAAATCATTAATCAGAACTAAGAAAAATAGAAAGATTTCTCATAAAATTGAAAGATAAAAACAGAACCTTTTCATATAAATTATGAAACTTTGTAGCTCTACTCTTGTTTGACAACGAATGTGGTGTTGGGACAGGTTTCGATGCTCCCACACTCTTCTATCCAAAAGATTTACCCAACTCTGTGTTCTAAGTTTCCTTAAACGGGTTTAATATTAAAGAAAACAACAGGTTTAAATGGTGTTTTGATAATAAACAAAACAACAATTGTCGAAAAACTCAATTTTTTAAAAAAATAGTAAAAAAAAATCAAGATGGAAAGAAAGTTGTCGGAATGTCTAACCGAAACTACACTCATTGGGTAATGTTGTTGAGCCTTGATCTTGGTTGTTGTATGGGCGAAGCCAAAATCCTTCAATCTGAGCTTTCTCCTAAAATGCTAGCACCATTCATGAGTTCTTCAGTCTGTGTTTTGGGAAAGGAAAAAAAAACAGAAAGAAAGAAGAGATTGAGGCAGTAGGAGATATGGAAGGATCGAAGAAGAGAGATGAAGATAGGAGGAGAAAGTGAGAAAACACATAAGCGGCAAAAAGTGGAGATCTAAGGGGTTTGAATTTGAATTTTAAATTAGAATTTGAGGGGTGATGAGTGTAATGGTGTAATGACTCATTTCTCCAACAAAAGATGTATTGCATGTTAAAAAATTTTGCTTCCATAGTGATGGGCGCGAGTTACCATATTGGAAGTTGACTAAAAAAATCAAAATAATATTTTTTTAATAAATATTTACCAATTTGGGACTGTTTGGAAACTATTTACCAATATGGGGTTGTCAAACACGCCTAATTTGGGCGTGACTCATTTCGTCTCTAATTCTGTCGCTAACACTTTTTGCGACTAAAATTTCATCGCAAAAGTGTTAGCGACAGAATTAGAGATGAAATGAGTCATGCCCGAATTAGGCGTATTTGACAATCTCATATTGGTAAATAATTTCCAAACAGCACCAAATTGATAAATATTTATTAAAAATTACTATTTTGATTTTTTAAGGTTGGAAGTTATTTTTTGAGAAGCTAAGTGATTTGTGGTGTTGACACGTGTTTCTATAGTCTAATATTATCTAATGGATAGTATGTAAAACCTCTGAAAGTGTTATTCACGTGACTATCTACTTTGATGGCGGGAATTTTTTGTACAAAGCTAAGGGGTGAGAGATATACTGCATATTGGAATTTGAATGAGGAAGGCACAGTGGAATAATTAATAATTTTTAAGTAAATGCATATTACATAGTATTGAACAATATGAAACAAATAAGAAGGGATGAAAATGAATAATTATCAAACAATATAATTTATAATAAAAAAACTATATTTTAATATTATTTAAATTATAATTATAATGGTTAAACAAATAGAAATAAATACAAACAATTAAACACTCAATTTTTTGTATTTAAACAACTAATTAAATTAATTATAGAACAAATAAAAAATTCTAGCAAAATATATTTTTTATAGTTAATTTTAGTACTAGTATAAGAACTAGTACAAATGATACAAATAATACAAAATGATAATGATTCTACTATAAGATAAAGTTCTAATAATATGGATGAAAGTAAAAAATATAAGCATTTTTGGATTGAATGTGAAAATTGTTATGAATTAAATTGTAAAAAAAATATGTGTGAACATGATGAATATCATTTGAAAATGAATAGTTTAGATAGATCAAACTTTTGATTGATTCAAATGGGCAAAAAAAATTAATTTTCATTAAACTTTTTAATTAAGAATTAATTTATAATTGTGCATTAAATTATATATATATATAACTTATTAGTATATACTTAAGTTATTTTAAAATATAAGTAAAAATTAATATAATCCTTATAATCGCACGGTTATATCATACTAGTGTTTCATAACGTGTGCTACCGCAAATCCAACCAGAAAACAAACTTAGCAATCCACAACTCCTACAAAGTAGAGCTCATCTTGAACCTCCCTCTTTATTAGATTTAGTTGTAGCTCTGTTCTCTAGAAGGAAATGAAAACAGTGACATCAATTTTTTATATAGATTTGTCACCCTATAACTAAGTGTCTAAAGTCCATGCCATCAATTTGCCCCAATGAAAAGTACGAAGATATTTAGTTTATAAACGGTCAAACAAAACGACTTCCTTTACTTACTACGCGTGCCAAGTCGAATACTTGACATAGTATTCTCCTAAAGTCTAACTGACAACTGACAAGGGAGAAATTAATTGAGGGATTGACACTGCCAACGTTGATGAGATCACGGATCACGGAAGTAATATGTATTTTTTTTTTTTTTGATAATGCACGTGCCATTATTTTTCAGGGATCACAAAAGTAATATTTATAAAAGCTAAAACATACCTTTAATACAGATAAATTTGTGAATTTTGTTTTGGGTTTTTAATAAATAAAAAAATTGTATTCATACTCTAATAAAATAACAATTTTATTTTTTATTTTTTATTTTGATATTTTCTTTTAGCCTTTGATAAATTAAAAAAATTATTTTCACTACTAGATAAATTAATTTTAACATCGTTATATTACATCGATTATATCGATTATTGAAAAAACCAATGTTAACAAAAAAACATAGTGACATATTTATAAATAATAAGAGTTTGTTAACATTGATTTTTAAAAAAGTTGATGTTAACAAACTCATATTAACATCGTTTTTTCAAAAATCGATGTTACATTAATTATGTTAACATCAATTTTTCAAAAATCGATGCTATAGTGGTGGTGTTAACATCTATTTCTCAAAAATTCAATATTATTTTAATATCGATTTTTGAAAAATTGATATTGTGTTTTGATGTAAACGTTGATTTTTATAATAATTAACGTTGTGTTTTTACTATATTTAAATGTTTCTCTCTCGTCTCGCGCCAACTCTCACTCTCACTCAAGCTTTGACTCTCCATGGTGTCTCAATCCTCTCTCTTAGCACTCTCATTCTTGTCGTCACTCTCGCCGTCGTCGTCAGATCTCATTCAAAGGTTGACTTTTCCCTCTCATTTTCTCTTGTGCTTTTATTTTGTGTTTTTTGTTCCCTGATTTGCCACATCTTTAGTGTAACAACTACGTTTCTAGTCCGTATTCAATTTATTACGCTTTTCATTTTACAGAAAAAAAATTTCTTCGTAATTTATTTATGTAAAACTAATTATACGTAATAAGTTATTTTTCTAAAGCGTTCGCAATTTTGTCAAAATACAAAGTTTCAAACATAGTTTAATATACAGTCCAAATACAATACAGTCCCTGATGAGTCACTATTTATCACTATTTACTCATCTTTCTGTACTCATTTTAATCCCTAACCTGTGCTTAATTGTCTATATTTTGCATTGTTTCTCATTTAGGATTTAATTAGACTAATAATTCGGATTTTAATTAATTTGGATTATTTTAAGTTAATTATTTCAATTTTTATTTTCAGGGCAGTTTAATAATTAATTGGG
>PYAF01005710.1:201846-219918 GCA_007407185.1 Glycine tomentella
GACTTGTTTTTAATCACTGCGTTTAATTACTAATTCTGTTTTATTTTATATATTCGCCAAAATTCTTTCAAAAACCCCCCCAACACGTTTTCAATCCCTTAAACATTGACAATTGATCCTTGAGAGACGACCTAGGAGTCACTTTCCTAGTACTACATTTTAAAATCAAATTAAATTTGGTTGCGTACGACCGCGATCAGTCCCAAATAGTCTGTTACAAAATAAGATACAAACAGCTCAACGTAGTGTCAAATACAGACAAACAGAAAATCACAAATACAGCATATAGAACATCCAGTTCCTTCCTCAACGCTTTCCTTAGCTTACTGTCCCTCTGCTCGCCCAAATAAATTTGGGTCATCACAGGTGTCAAACCACAGACACAACTCGGGTAAGTACATGATAAACATGGTTAGATAAATGACAGAAATTACATAAACAACAGAACAACATAATAATCATAAAACAAATGCATAATGAATGATGCATGATTTCTTTGTTAAATGATGCATGACTGAGATCTCAGAGTCCTATTAAAAGGTACCAGAATCAATATAGTTTCACCCACTCTAGTGAAACCTCCCTCCACTCTAAGGGGTACAGTCAAAGAGTTTCACCCACTCTAGTGAAACCTCCCTCCACTCTGAGGGGTCAAAGGGTACCATCATAATAGTTTCACCCACTCTAGTGAAACCTCCCTCCACTCTGAGGGGTCAAGTGCAAAATGATGCATGGATTCATTTTATTTTTCAGTTACTCCTTTATTTCTCAAATTCTCATAACTTAGGTGCCACAATCTTTATTCATCCATCATGACCAGTTCAATGTGAAAGGTATAAAGGCACCATAATTTTTTCTAAGGAAACCATTTTAAGGAAGTATAACATAACCCTTTTTAATAACATACATCATGTAAATTTTCATTAGAACTTCCTTAACAATAAAACATGCAACCCTTTCTACAACCATAATTCCTATCAAGTAATTAATTAAGTATCACACAACAACATTAAATACATAACAACATCAAAATAAATAATAATTACTTACAACATTAATTAAATAATAAGTAAGATACAACCTTAGTAAATCAAATAGACATAGCTACAAAGTATAAGAGTTAGTCCTTTTCTTGTTAGACTAGATTTAAGATAGTTATTCATTAAGTTATTTACCTAAATCATTATCTATGTACCATTCTAGTTCATTGAGGCATTTTAACAACACATGGTATACAAGGCTTGAATCTTATAAAAGCACAACTTTAATCTTATAGAAATAATTGATAACATAACCTAAGCAATATCTAATCCATGTGTATCACTATACTCCCCATACCTTTACTTTTTCTTGTTTGAATTCAAGCTACCTTTTTCCAAGAACCCTAGCTTTTCCACGTGAACTTCCAAGGTGTGGCTTCTTTGTTTTGCTTTTGTTTTTAGGTAAAGGAATAAGTGAAAGGGATGGGCTGAAAGTAGGATATTTGGCAGTGCAATTCAGCCCCACTTTGGTCCCCACCATCCTTTTATATGCTAGGTTACTTAGCCTTTAAGTGAAAATATCTTAAGTTCATAATTGCCTTGCTTTTTGGTTGTTTTCTTCTTATTGGCTAATGCTTTCTCACCACACATGTGTCCTAGTTTAAGAGAATTCCATACCATTCTACTTCCATCTAGTTTTTCACATGGAATTGCTCAGCCATGGGGTATTCCATTTGCTTCAAATCCGTGTAGCTTTAGGTAGATTTTTGTTGCATTTATTTCAACGATCATAATTGCCTAGCTTTCCACTTGGTCCTATAATATTTTTCCTTGATTCTCAACAGTGCAAGTGGCCTAGTTCCACACTTTTCTAAGGTTTTGTCCATGGTTCCATGAAGTGCACAGTTTTGGCTTGATTTTGGAACAAATTGGTGTAATTTAGTTTAAACCGTATAATAGCTTTGTTTTAGGATTTTATGCTTTTATTTTTCTTAACATATTTTCTTATATAAACCAAAAATATTCTTACAATTTATGAAAGTTTAATTTCAATTTGCTTTCTTTGAAGTAAAATTTCTAAAATTAATTAGAAACTAACTTAAATTTTAGTAACAATTTTGGGATGTGTCTTAGCTTTCTTCTAATGACTTTTTCTAAACTCCTATTGGTTCATTTTGTCTTTAATTTAGTAAAATGTCTAGACCACTTATTTAAGAATTCATTCCTTCCATAATTAAGAGAAAAATTTCTAGATTATACCTTTCCTTTTTCTGTGTTTTTTATAAAACTCAGATTAGTCTATATTCCATTCTTTTTGAATTATCTTTCAAAATTTCTAAAAATTCCATTTCATAGTTTTTCTTTACTAAAAATGTCACAAATTTCCTATTTAGGAATATACTAGACTTTTGTCAAGCTTCCATAACCTTACTGAGGCTATTTGACCTTATCAGAGCTTAAAGGATATTTTGGTCATTTGTACAAATGTTCAGGGGCATTTTAGTCATTTACCCTAGGGACCTAACTGTCATTTGTGGAATTATCCAAGGACATTTTGGTCATTTTCAAAAATGTCAAAGGGTATTTATGTCATTTGTCTAGGAATGCATATTTATAAGAAAATGCACATATATATTGAAATCTGAGGGTGTTACATTTAGGGTTTCTAGAAAATGTTTGTGTTTTGATACGTTATAAGCTATACTCATCTGATCTGTTATACATTATACTCATGTTTTTTGCTTGTGCACTCAAGTGTTTGTAAGAAATGTATTGGAAAAAATAAAGTAAATCATGTGCGAATTTATTGCGTATTAAAATAAATATATTCAGGGCACTAGTAACATAATTCGTGCACAAACAATGAATTGTATTAAATCTTAAGGAAATACTCTTTGGTGTGAAAGAATTCTCATGGAATCAGGTACAAACAGAAAGATACAGTCGTGATTTCTATGAAACGATAATTTCATTTTCTATAATTAATCATCATAATTTCTACTAAAAAGTCATG
The DNA here is from genome assembly GCA_007407185.1 of Glycine tomentella. Classification (NCBI taxonomy): domain Eukaryota; kingdom Viridiplantae; phylum Streptophyta; class Magnoliopsida; order Fabales; family Fabaceae; genus Glycine; species Glycine tomentella. Next base: position 204,841 of record PYAF01005710.1, read on the forward strand.
TCCTCATCAGTGCAAAAATACTTTCTCAACAAATAGCAACACTGAAATCTTGTATTCACCAAAACTCCATAAATCACTAAACAATTCACTTGAATCTTTCTCTGGTTGCTTTGCAATCTTCAGCGACATCGATTTTGGGATTGTGATTTAGGGTTGTTGATTTGTGAATTGGGTTGTTGATTAGTGATTCTTGACTTGTTATGGATTTTGTTCTTGTTCTGCATTCTTGCATTTGAATGAAGTTGTTTCGGGAAAGAAAAATTGTATTTATGAAGATTTTTAGCGGCCAATAATTGTATATTATCAATGACGTTAAATCTACCTTGGCAATATCTTGGCGAAATGAATACTTTTGAACTTTTTAATTAATATAAATGATCAAAATAAATTTTAAAAAATATAAAGAATCAAAATAAATAAAAATAAGATAAATGACCAATTTAATCATTTCCTTCATTTTTTGCTAACTTATTAGAGGACTTGAATTCGATTCTCATGTATACCACTTTTTCACCTCTTAATAAAACTTTGAATTGCTGTAATGTGGACTATTTCAACGCAAGTAACTTATATATTTTAAATTATTACTAAAATAAAATTTCATTAATCAAAACAAATTTTAAATTTTCAAAATTATTGCTTTAAATTAATATTTTTCAGTATCAACACAATAAGGTTATGTAAATTAAATTACTTATACACAATATTTTTACTTTATAAATATACTTTTTCATTGGAAGAAATAATTATTTTTGAATAAAACTAAATACGTATCAAAAAGTTATCAAACAACTTTTAATTTAAAAGAAGCTTTTAAAAAGTAAAAGAAAATTGACAAACGTATTTTACTTACTTTTTTAAATTCTTATTTCTAGCTTAAATTTAAAAGTAGCTTTTATGTATAAAAAAAGTTGACCAAACATAGCCTAAGGAGACGTTTGTCTTACAGACTATTTTGTTATTTATGAGAATACAAGACCGGAAAAATTATCCCTTATTTGTTATGAGGTCATAAAAGATTTAATCCTAGTCGGGGTATATTTTATTCTCTATAATGACATAATCTCATAATTTACCAATATTTAGTCTCGACAAATAAGAGAGAAGACGGAGAAAACTTATTCTCACAGAATATGAATACCTCTTCATGAGTAAAAGATCTATGTATACTTTTACTAACCATTATTACACTATTATCTCATTATTCCTTCATCATATGTGCTTAATTTTTTTTTTTATCCCACAAATTTTGTTCTTGTTCAGTTAATATTCGTGTAATTTGATTTATTGTCGATTTTTGTAATAAACATATTTTAGTAATAATAATATATATTCTTTGAAAAAATAACTCAATTAAACCCAGGTTTTAATCATTCTTAAAAATATAAAAAATAATCCCAATTAATGCAAATAGTTAACCAAGAATAATATTTCCATGTTACATTCTTAAAAAAATATTTCCAAAACTAAAAAATTGTGATGAAATAAACATTTCCTTAATGTCTAACTGATAAGAGAAAAAATTAATTGAGGGATTGGCATTCCAAACTTTGATGAGATCAGGGATAACAAAAGTAATATATATATATATACACACACACACATAGTAATAAAACAACGTTGGTTTTCACCGTTTCCCAGCTTCTCCTTGCTTCGCAGCTTCGGTGATCTTCTCCTCAGCTTATCCCAGCTTTGGTGACTTCTCCCAATTTCGGTCAGCTTCTCTCAGCTTCGGATAACACGTGTCCACCTAGCACATGTTGTGAACTCCTTCATCCAACTGCATCTCCTCACCAACTATCACCATTGAATCCTCACCAACTCGGTTAACTACACATCTCAATTGCTGGACATTTCTTCCAGAACCAAGACTGGTCCATGGAGTTTCTCTCTGCAATCAATAACAACTCTGTCTCAATTGTCATGCCCATGCCCGCTGATTGCTCAACTGGTATTTTCACTCTACCTCTGTGTCCTATTGTTTTGTGTTTACACGTTTGCCCATTTATTTTTGTTGCATAGTAGTGACTGACAAATGAAGAAAAATTGATTTGTTCTCCATACTCTTCTTTTTCAGCGACCTCGACGAGCCCCAAACACTAAGAGAGTCTGATTCGTTCTCCCTCGTTTGCTTCTTCACCGACCCGAATGTTTAGAGCCCGAAACACTCATTAAACCGACATTAATGGCGCATGGTAGGTTGTTGCTTATGTTGTTACAGAATGTTGTTATCGTTTGCCTCATTTTAAAATTGTTTTTTGTTTTGTCCATCAGTTTTTCGTAAACTAAATTTCGTTGCTGAAGTTAATGATGAAAAAGAAACTTGGAAAATTGTTGTTCGAGCTTTAAATGTGTGGAGTATACTGAAAAGAGCTCTGTGTACCATTGAGGAAATTTTGGTTGACAAGGAGGTTAGTTTCTTTAAGTGTTGTTGTCAGCTTTGTATATCAGCAACTTTTGTATACCATAACTTCATATCAGCAACTTCTATGTACCATAACTTCGTATATTTATTAATCAGGGTGATAAAATACCGGCCCAGATAAGGAATGTTGATGTTGGGATGAAGGGTGAGATTTTTCGTGTTGGTCAATGCTATGTTATTCAGAACTTTGAGGTAGACAAAAATGTTGGTCAGTATAAGGCTACCAGACATGCTTTTAAAATCAACCTGGTAAAGACAACCAAAATTACGCCCCATGAGATGGCTAACATACCTGAGACAATGTATAATTTTACAAATTTTGATGTCATTCTCAATGGATTTGCCACATCTGATTATTTGATAGGTGACATTTAGTTTAAGTATTTCATGCATAAATGAGTTATATAACATGTTATTCATTAAATGTGTTTGGTAATGGTATGTTCTTGAAGATGTTGTTGGTGAGGTTGTTGAAGTTATTCAATGGCACTTAGAAAGGAAACCACAGAGAGTTTCTTTCAAACTGAAAGATGAATGGTATTGTTTGGTTATTCACAACTTACTTATTTTGTACTTAATACTATTGTCATGGACCTAATAATGACATATATTAATTGTTGATTCATAACATGAAACAGTGACAATTTGTTGAGTTGTACTTTATGGGAGGCGCTTGCTTTAGAGCTGAAGGATTGTTTGGATAAACATGTTAGTGGTCCTGTTATGTTGTTGCTTAGCATGGCTAAGATCAAAGAAGCTAGAGGTATTATTGATAAGTCGTGTTTTCGATGTTAGTTTTCTGTTGGTTATAAATGGATGCTATTGTAATTGAATCATTTTGATGCAGGTCCTTATCCTCTGTCAATACAAAATTCCATGCATGGTTCTCGCATCTTTGTCAACAGTGACATTAAGGAGATAGTTGAATTCAAGGATCGATTGAGGTTTTTGTAATTATCGTATCTCTTTTAATATGTTATTGTGTTATATTTGGTAATGTTCTGTTATAATTATATATTGTTTAATATTCCAGCATGGATCCAAGTCAACAAAGTATCAAGACATTTGTGAAAACAATAGGAATATCCACGATAACCAAGAGAGGGGGTGAATTGGTTTAAACTTGGTCTTCTAAAATTTATTTCTCAAATCAGAGTTGAAGGATCTTAATCACTTTTAAACCAATAATGCTTTTACTCAATCAAATTACTCAGCTCAAGAAACCAATAGCTCAAAACAGAACTTGTTGGGTAATGATAATGAAACCAAGAACAAATGAATAAGATGACTTGTAGAGATAGAGATAAAGAAAATCAACACAAGTAATTTATATTGGTTCACTTCACAATAGAAGCTACATCCAATTTCTTCTAATCAACACTAGATTAGAGTTCCACTATTATAAATTTTTGTTCTTACAAGCTTTACAACAACTTCTCTTTATCAACACTAGATAAAGAATATAAATCTAAAACCCTATTAGACTTCTGATGAACAAGAACTAGAGACCACTACTCTGTTCTTTCCTAGAGAACACTACTCTAGCCAAAGCTTCAAGAACCCATTTACAATAGCATCAAATAACATAAATTCCAAAATGAAATTATAATCAAAGATTATGGAGAGAAACAACCTGATGATCCAATGAATATGAATGCATATGAATTACCAATCAAGGTTGAATAGCATAAAACAAAATTTCAGAACATGCTCTCCATTTAAACTCTTGAAGTTTCTTGCCCAAAAATTATTCAAAGCTCGTGATGATTAAAGAGTGGGACAAGAAATTAGTAAACCCAGAAAATCACTTTCAAACTCTTAGAAGACTTGTGTATGATTAGAAAATACGAAGTGTTCAAGTTAGAAAACAAGCCAAGCCTTCCTTCTATTTATAACAGAATTTTGTAACAACTTGTAATCGATTACACGCGCCAAATAATCGATTAAAACGCATATGTAATCGATTAAATTGTCACTTAATCGATTAAAGTGTTCAAGGCACATTTTGGGTTTCAACAATGAACAAAATAATTGATTAAACCGAGCTATAATCGATTAAGTCAGAAAAGTATTGTATCAGAAAATAGCTTGTGTAATCGATTACGAAGAATGATAATCGATTAAAGCAGCAAAGCAAGTTTTTTTACAAATGGCCTATGTAATCAATTACGAATAATGGTAATCGATTATCACAGCAAGGCACAAAATATATTTTACACTATGTAATCGATTACAAGAAATGTGTAATCGATTAAAACATTTACCAAAGCTTTCTAGTTTCAAATACGAGCCATATAATCGATTAATCCAATGTGTAATCAATTAAAATGTTTATAAAAGCTTTTCCAGTTTTAAACATGACCTGAATAATCGATTAATTTTCTATGTAATCGATTAAAACAGTAAATTTATATTTTTCCAAAAACATTACTCAATTAAATCCTTTTTCAAATAGTGAGTAGCTTTGATGTTTTAATGAAAATCATTCAAGCATGTTAATGAGTATGTGAATGCAATGCAAGGATCAAAAGATTGCTTTCTCCTACACTTCATTTGAATTACAATCTTCAAGGCATGTGAAAAGCTCAAAAAAATCTTCTAAGTCATAGGCTTCATTCTTCATGTTGCTGCCCCTATATCCAACAATTTGGCAAACTAGGAACCCAGATTTCTGGTTCTTCTTCCTATTTTAATGTGGATCGCTTTTTTTATAATGACAAGTGAAGAATTTACCTCAAATTAGCCAAGTTAAGAAGGTATCAATGATAATGGGTGTCAAAAATTTAATTTTCATAAACCCGGTTTGCCTCGGTATCATAAATAACCCAGTTCATACTTGTCGTCCCATATCTCATCATCAACTTATGTAGCTAGTTTCACTTGTAGTAGTATATTTTTCAATCATTCACACATCATTTGCTTTTTTGGTGACATATATCTATTTTTAAAATTTACATTCTCTTTTTTGGCGACCTATTCTAATGTGGATCGCTTTTTGTATAATGCACAAGTGAAGAATTTACATCAAATTAGTCAAGTTAATAAGGTATCAGTTATACCGGGTGTAAAAAGTTTAATTTTCATAAACCCGGTTTAACTCGGTGTCCTAAATAACTCGGTTCGTGCTTGTCATCCTGTATCTCATCATCATCTTGTTGTGTTGTGTAAGAAAAACTTAGAGAACCTGGGTTAAACTCGGTGTCCTAATTAACCCGGTTCATAATTGTCATTTTTGTTGTAGGAGTGTATGTGTGATTGTGGCTACTATACAAAAGTTGTTATCAAATTAGCCAAGTTAAGAAAGTATCAATGATACTGGGTGTCAAAAAAATAAATTTTTGCAACCCCGTTTTAACCCGATGTCCTAGATACCCCGGTTCATACTTGTCATCCCATGTCTCATCATCAACTTATTGTGTTGTATAAATCTTAGAGAATCCGGGTGAGACCCGGTGTCCTGATTAACCCGGTTCATAATTGTCATTTTGCGTTTTAAAAGTGTATATGTGTGACTATGGCTTATACAGAAGTTGGTGATAGCCAATAGTTGGGTTTATGATGCATGCCCCAAATGTAACAAAAGGGTTGATGCCCAGGCTTTGCCTGTTATTTGTGTTGGCTGTGGTAATGAAAGTGCAAGCTCTATACCAAGGTAGTGTTGCCAAAATTCATACATTTCGATCTTGCTGCTCAGTGTGTAAATATATTAATTGTTGTTTTACTGTTGTTCCATAGATATCGTATTGATGTTAAGGTAACTCAGCCATGTGAATTTGCCATTTTTACATTGTGGGATCACAACTGTGTTGCTTTGATAAATGAAAGTGTAGATGAAATTAAACAAAGAATCATTGCTGAGATTGGATATTATGTTGATGTAAGTTGCACAGTATAATATTGTTCTACCATATTAAACCCTTGTGGTGTTTGTAATTACTCAGGAAGGCATTTTTTATGCTAGAGATATACCAGAGTGTCTCGATCGTGTGTTGGGCAAAAGATTAGCTTTCAGATTCAAAGTTGTGCTTGGTAATACACGACACTCCATTTCTCAGATATCTGAAGATGAAACATTGGTGAATAGTGTTCTTAGCCAGCTTTCAATCGTTGACATGCAGGTTTTGTTTAATGTTATGTTAATCCATTTTCATAAAAAACTGTTTTTATTTGTTTAATATTCGATTTCTAATTTGGTAAATGGTTTTTTAAAATTTCAAAGGATGAAGCAGACAGTGTAAGTTCTTTGGTCTGAAGTTTTGTTTCCATTGTTATGCTTGATGAAGGTCTAAAGGTTTCTTTTCATTGTTGACAACAATGCTTCTCACAAACTGCTGAGTCTGATGCGCATTTGATGCAGTCGATGACACCGGCTAAGCAGAATTTGCCCCAAACTGATATTGAGTTGGATACTATGGCATATGAGGATTTATCAGAAATACAGTTATCCTCTACTAAGTTGAGAAAGCATATTAAGACTGAGTGATGATTTGAAAGCATGGTTAAAAAACTTTTTGATATGTTAAGTGACAAACTTTTATCTTATGGTTAGTCTGGATTGTATTAAATGGTTATTCCATTGTTGTTAAACATTGTGGTTACCACAATGATATATCTTTTTTTTTTCTTGAGATTTGTGGTCCTGAGTTGAAGACATCCTATCTTTACTATTTAGGAGCCATTAATTTTTATTTTTCATATCCAATTAATAGACATCGGAACCCGGCCTAATTATTGATGATTGTGGTCAGTGATGTGCAACTTATTAGAAGTTCAAAGCAATCCAAAATTATAAAATAAGTCTCGTACCCATAATAATTTAAAGATTGTGGTTATAAATATAAATGGAAGTTAAATTGTTAGAAAGGATAAATCACATAGCAACAGTACCATTTATTATATTAAAGTTTTACACATTTCAAATGATAATACTTTAAAAATTAATTTTAATTACTCGTCATTGCACATGGACGTGCTAATATCACTCAACAATTCATGTCAATATCATGTGTAATAGCACATCGATATTATACTCAAACATCAACAAGTTACCATACCATTAATCAATTAATAGTAACAGTTTACCACCTCAATATCAACTAAAATATATGATAATTATAGCACCAAGTCATTTCAGCTGGAGGATAAACTATGGGCAAAATCTACTTATATTTGGCTTAAGTTTTCCTAGACCTTTTGATGATTATAAGTAAATTCAAGACTGATCATGTCAAATTACTAATTACACATACTCTTAATCATGCTAGTACGGGAGAGGTGAGGCAAATGCTTGATAAGGAAATCATAAGGATCCAATATGTGAATTAAATAAACTTTAATAAGTGGGAAGAGACAAATAGAAAGTAAACTTAAAATTCTTTTGCACCAATGCAAAAGCATGCAAAATCCCAGCTACAGATTTGTGACTTGACTTTCTCAAAATCAGCTGAAATGTATAATAATTGGTCAGTCAGAGTATGGCCAAAATCTTTCATTTACCTCACTGTCCACAGCAAAAGGTCATTTCAGGGAAAAGTCAAAGTATAGCCAAAATCTTAAATAACAAGTTGTGATTGGTGTTTTTAATTCAGCTGTAATGCTGGAACACGCAAGTTTTTTGTTAAATGTGTAACTAAAATTTGCTTTGATATCTTTTGTTGCATTCACAACTTGATAATCATGCTGAGAAGAATTGCCCACAGATAAAAATTCGCTGACTGATCATACTGAGAATCATTGTCAAAATCTGAAACAACTTTGGTTTATTGTATTATTGATATATTATTCAGCACACTTTTCATTTCACATTCCTTCGATGTTAAATACATTTTCAATCATACTAAATTATCAGGTTACTCAAACATGGAACAAGACATTCTTAGGACAAAGGTTGATGCTAAAGTTGCAAGGATAAAACGAAAACTGATATTACAAGGAAAGAGATTGGGCAAATATAAGTATAATGGTGCTAACAAAACAGAACTGAGCAATGAAAGTGAAGGTTGGAAATGTCTCTCTTTTTAATCACATTGTGCTTGTGTTTTTATATCATGTGTGATGCATGGTGCTAACAAAACAGAGCTGAGCAATGAAAGTGAAGGTTGGAAATGTCTTTCTTTTTATTCACATTGTGCTTGTGTTTTTAAATCATGTGTGATGCTGATGCAAATAAGTAATGTTTATACTGACTAAAATTAACTATGCATGCGTAATGCTTGTTTTTTTAAATTGTGTTAAATGCAAAATCAAGTAATATTTTAATGCAATCCTACACTGAGGATGAACTCTCAAATGACATTCATCATTGTGTTGATCACATTGCTACAAGTTTGTCTATGTATCCACAAAGTGTTTAGTTAACCACAATGTTTCTAATGTCAAAATAATTCTATGCACTGTTGTTGGGATGTTACAGCTGCAAGATTAAGATGGAGGAACATACTACAAAGTAAGTGGTTTTCAAAATAGAAACAGAACACTACTCAAAACACACAGATAAGTCACCAACATGAAGGTTTTGCATGTCTATATTAATATCCAGAACCTTCTATTATCAGTTATTTCATGCTAGCAATGTTTTATTTTGTAGGATATGTTGATTTAGGAGATGCTACTGAGACATGTCCATATTGTCAAGCTGCCATGTGGTATGAAGAAAGTTTGAGGAAAAATAAAAAACGTGTTAATGGAAAATATAGTCAGTTTATGGTATGGTTTATGGTATTATTGATATATTATTTAGTAACTCGGGCTAAATCCGGTATCTTAAGTAACTCAGTTTATCATTATCATCCTGTATCTCGTCATTAACGTATTGTGTTGTGTTGTTGACTATGTATATTCTACAAAACTGTGTTATTGGTAATTTTGTCCTTGTATTTGTTGGGTCAAAATGGACTCTCAAGTCAATTGCGGAAATGGAACAATTAAATGCAAGAGGATAGATATAGAGAAGAATGCAGTCAAATTGTTTAATGTGAGAAAACCTTCAACAAACCCGGTTAAACCCAGTAACCTAACTATAACATCCTCAAAATTATATTATGATTTATATATGTGATTTAATTATTAAAGTAGGATGATAGTTGGATACAAGAAGAATAGGATAAATTTTATTTAAACATAAGCTACCAAAATCTTCCATTTCTGCCACCCGAATTGAAAAAATTCATTTATCTCTCAATTCTTATCCAAATTTAGTGTATGATATATGGAATTAAACATATAGATGTCTACTATAACATATCAAAATTTCATAAAAATATAGTTTGTGTACTGCTTGCAGTAGTTAAAACATTAAGAGATGTCAGTGTGAAATTACTTAGCTTGCTGGCAGTTTTGAGGTCTAGATTAAAAATGTTATAGCCAAAGTTTTATAACTCCAAATAATTCATGTGATACCTTGTTAGAAATATTAGGAAGTCTAGTTTAACATACTAGAAGATGAGAATTTTCAGACTAGTAGATTGGTACAAAATAAACAATGAGTGAACCCCATCTGGTTAAGTGTTTCTAGCCCTTTGGACCTTTTGGATTAGGCACAACTTGTAACTCTTGGATTTTGGCCCAAGGAAATAAAATCTTCAGCCCCAAAAGGATGACAACTTAGAGGTTTCATCAGTCCAAGACCAATCCATGTGCATATAATCCTTCAATAAGACAAGGAATGCACTTAAACAACAAGCCAAATGCAAAGATTGAAAATATAGGTTGTTGTAAAATACTTTTGTTGAAGTGAAAAGATAATTAAGACTTTTTGTGTGCATGTGGAAAAATTTAAACCAAGCAATTGCATTCCCTTACTCAGCCAAGATCCACGTAGAAGCCAACTTCCCTCAAGTCAATGATTAAAAGAATCAAGATAAGGCTTAAGGTTAAATATCTTCCAATGAAATGATTACTTAGTTAAAACCTAACTAAACTAACTTCTAAAATCAGTTTTCAGCCAACTAAAACCCTTAAAACTGAACAAATTAAAGTAGTATAAATATCCTTGGCATTCAAAAACTTCTGCATGTAAAATTTCAGCTCTAAAATCTATCATACTACCAATGGCTCCTGCACCAAGCTTTCTATTTTCTACCACCTTTGTTTGCTTTAACCGTGCCATCTCTATACCACCTCACCAATCAACCATTTTCTTTTTCAAGACCTTTATTTCTTAGAGTATTTTCTCAAGGAAGATAGCCCTTACTTCATTCCTTCTCAAGAATCAAACTCACTTGAGGTATGCTAGGCTTCAATCTTTAGTTAAGAATTTATTTGAGCTAATTTACATGCTTAAATGTACAGATTTATGGCTATTATTTAGGCTGGAATTTCATGTCATTTGAAGGTTATTTTATGATATGGAAATGTTGATTTAAACCATAGGATAGATGATGATTTATAGGCTGAAATCTTAGTGATGTTTGGGATTATATTTAGTGATATTTGGAAGTGATTTTGATGATATTTGGGTTGTTTTTATTATTTGGACTGCATCCCGGCCATAACCAACCCGGCCACAACCATTCAACTATACCAACCCGGCATTCCAGCTACACCAACCCAACATCCCGGCTACAACCATCCCAGCAACCCATCCTGACTAAATTTTTCTTGTGAAAGTTTGAAGGAATTAGAAATTATTTTGAAAGATATACTATGGAATTAGGAATTTTTCTTGTGAAAGTTTTAAGAAATTATTCGAAAGATATAGTGTGGTTTATTAGTTAAATTACTAACATGATTTTTTTATAGCTTGAGGATATTCAATGGTCATGCCTAAGTTGGTAATGATCTTATTTAAATAAGGTATGATGTTTTAACCATACTTGTGGTACGTATGATGTTATGATAACAACATTTTTCTATAAAGTGGTATGTATTTTGCTTATGGATTTTATTATGAATGGATTTTGATTGATGATATGTTGATTTATGTTTCCAAGTCCAGTACGAGATTTGTGAAACGGTATTTGATACTACATACAGTACGATATGTAGTGACTAGGTGCAGATACATGGAATAAATCATGCATGTTTGCGTAAGACGATCGCAACGTCTACATCTAGTACGAGGTGTAGCTACATACAGTATGATATGTAGAGGCCATGTGCACCCTGGGAAAATTTATTTCATGCATTCATATAGTTGCATAATTCTTGTGTTGATTTATTTGGTTATATTGAGGATTTACTAACCTACTAACGTGTTTGGTGGTTTAGATTTTGCCTACTGAGACATTTTATTTCTCACTAGATTTTGTTTCATGTTTTATTTCTAGATGGCCTCAATCATCATATTCCTTGATGTGCTAGATCTGGGGTGGTACATCGATGAGGAGAGGAACTGTTATGTAGTAACCATGCACCCGGTTATACGTGCATATATTTATTTTGGCACTCATTTTCAAGTTTCTGTACTTAATGGACTGTTTCATCTTAATGACCCATTCCTACAGGTTGCTCCTACCTATCCACAGCCACCTATGGAACCAATTAACTTGGTTAGCGAAGTGGAAAGCTTTGGAGAAAACTTTTAAAGTGAAGATATGGGTTGTAGGTTTTTCTATATAAATAATAATCCTAACTAGTGTGGCTAAGATGTTTTCCAGTAGTTATTTTCTTTGGTACGTGAGTCAATCAAACGAAGGGAGCTATGTAAAAATGAACTATGACTGCTTTCATATGTATATATATATATATATATATATATATCAGTTTAGCAACTTATATAACTTCTAAAATTTGTATGTTTCAGAATTTCTGCTAGGATCCGTTCCATAAAATAAAATAGTAATTATCTAACGATTCTTAAAAATTTAACCCAAATGAAAATATAATATCTAGAATAATTTTAGGTTGTTACAATTTTGGTATCAGAGCAGTTCATCCTATTAGAACCTAAGGGGAATGGACTAACTATGCTTTTCTGTGTACTTTGAGTGTGACTGTTTATGTGTGATTATTTGTGTTTGTTGAATTCTGATGCACTTTACTTTATATTAAGCCTGATCACCTCAGTATTTTTGTGAAAGTGAATAGGAATTCATGGCTACTAGAAGAACAAGAGGAAGAGCAGCACCCCAAGCTGGTGGCAATAGTGAGGAAATAAATATTCTTCATGAAATGCTAGTAGCTATGCAAGAACAAGCAGCTGCTGCAAACCAACAAGCGACTGCAGCAAGTGAATAAGCTGCGGCAACTACTCAAATGATGGCACAACTGAACAACAACAACAACAACAACAACAACAACAATAATAATAATAATAATAATAATAATAATAATCAAGGTAGCAACAATAATTCTAGTCAAGATAATAATAGGAGGCAGGTGACTGATATAGAATATCATAAGTTTGTTGAGTTTAGGAAATCTAATCCACCAATATTTAAGGGAACCTTTAATCCAAACATGGCTGAAGAATGGGTTAGAGAAATAAAAAAAATATTTACTGTACTAGATTGTTTTGATCGACAGAAAGTAACTTATGCTACATATATGTTACAATCTGATGCTAAGTACTAGTGGAACGGTCACAAGCAAATTCTGGCAAGTAACAAAGTAGAGATTACATGGGAGGTGTTTAAGACAACCTTCTATGGTAAGTATTTTCCCATATCAATAAGAAATGATAAGGAGCTCGAATTTGTTATGCTTGAACAAGGTAATAGTAGCGTGTCTGAATATATTGCTAAATTTGAAGAGTTAATAATTAAGTTTTCATCCACCTATTAGTATAACCGTGATGAGCATTGGAAGTGCATGAAGTTTGAAGGGGGACTAAGGGAAGATATGTCGGAAGTAGTGGGACCCCTAGAAATTAGGGGGCAAAAGAACCAAAATAGTATTTTTTTAATAAATATTTACCGATAAGGGGCGCTTTCAAAATTATTTACCAAAATGGGGCAGTGTAACATGCCTGAATTAGGCATGTTACAACACGCCTTTCATTTCTTATGACACTGCTATACAATTAGCGTTACCTTTATCTCAATTACCTTATGATCTTTTAGTTTCCACCCCTACCGGTAAACATATTACTACTAGTCAAAATTTGTCTTAATTGTGATTTTTAGATTGATCATAAATCTTTTTCTGTAAATTTGATTCGTCTTCCTTTGACTGGGTTTAGTGTGATTTTGGGTATGGATTGGCTTGCAGCTAACCATGTGTTGTTGGACTGTTCAAATAAAACTATTGTTTTACCTTCAGAAATTTCAGAAAATAGTCAAACCTAGTGTCCGTATTTGAACTCCATTGTTTCTTGTTCCAGTAAAAATGAAATTCAAGGGTATGTTGTTTTATCAGCTAATGTAACCGAGTCAACTGATGAACTCTCTAATATCCCCATAGTAAGAGAATATCCATATGTATTTCCTGATGAGATACCAGGGATACCTCCAGAAAGAGAAATAGAATTTTCTATTGACTTAATTCCTGGATCTGGACCAATATCTATGGCACCTTATAGGATGTCCCCTCTAGAGTTGGAAGAATTGAAAAAACAACTAGAGGAGTTGTTGGAGAAGAAATTTATTAGACCTAGTGTTTCACCCTGGGGAACTCTAGTTTTGCTAGTGAAAAAGAAAGATGGGGGAATGAGGCTTTGTGTAGATTATATATAGACAGATTAATAAGATAACCATTAAAAATAAATATCCATTGCCTAGAATAGATGATCTTATGGACCAACTGAGAGGAGCAACAATATTTTCTAAAATTGATCTTAGGTCAGGATACCATCTAATTAGAGTTAAGAATGAAAATATTCCTAAAACTACATTTAGGACTATATATGGGCATTATGAGTATTTAGTGATGTCTTTTGGATTAACTAATGCTCCAGAAGTTTTTATGGACTACATGAATAGAATATTTAGATCTTATCTAGATAAGTTTGTAGTAGTCTTTATAGATGATATACTTGTCTATTCTAAGTGTGAATTTTGGGCCAAGGAAGTGAAATTTTTGAGTCATGTTGTTTCTAAAGAAGGAATTTCAGTGGATCCTAGTAAGATTGAGACAGTCATGAATTGGGAAAGACCAACCACAGTAACTGAGATTAGGAGTTTTCTAGGATTAGTTGGTTATTATAGGAGGTTTATTAAAGGATTTTCACAAATAGCTTTACCTCTGACTAGCTTGACTAGGAAAAATGTGCCTTTTGTATGGTCACTAGAGTGTGAGAGAAGTTTTTTAGAATTAAGAAGAAGGTTGACTAGTACTCCAGTGTTAGTATTGCCAGATCCTCATTGTAACACCCCGGACGTCTCCGGCATGTTATCATCAATGATATACATAACACGCTATTAGCGTTTAGTAAGCGCGGTGCGGAAGCGATAGAATCGTTTATCTTGATTACATTATGCATGAAATATAAAACCACACACAGAAACCTAAACCAAGCCCCTGCTGATCTAGATCAAACATAAACAATTATATAGGCAGATGACATAAAACATAACTTAGATAATCAGGAGGAAACACACTTACATACAATCATCATCATCTGTACATATACATGCTCAAAAACAAGACCACAGCTGGGTCATACATTATAATATGTACAGGAAATGGGTATACACATACCCTACAACTACACAGAGATCCTAAGACCAGCTTCCCCCTTGAAGCTCTACTCTGGTCTTCGACTGCAGTCTCCCATC
>PYAF01005711.1:31359-49286 GCA_007407185.1 Glycine tomentella
TAAAATTACTAAACTATCTTAGTAAAGTCATCTATTTATCCCAAAATTAGTAGAAAACTCCAATGATTACATCCATCATTTTCTTATGGTTTTCTGATACTTAAGTTAGTCTGTATTGAGCTCTTTTCAAAATTTCTATAAAAATCCCTAGAAATTCTAATTCATGGTTTCTTGTCCCTTATTTAGTTAATAATTAATCGTCTAAGGGTATTTGATTTCATACTCAAGTTCCCACAAATTTTCCAAAATTATCTGAGCATTTTTGACCTAAGGGGTATTTTGGTCATTTGCCACCCTCGGGACCTAATCGTCATTTTTGAAATTGTCCAAGGGCATTTTGGTAATTATTTTCTAAGGGTATTTTGGTAATTTCTATTTTATAGAGAGGGTAATCTAGTCCTTATTCTGTTTATATCTCTGTAATCTTACTAAATTCTAGTCTATATAAGGCCCTTTAATCACGTATTACTAATCGATGTAAAATTTTCTATCAATTTAATACATATGGAAATATTGGGGTGTTACAGGAATTATTTCCCAGGGACTCAGAACTTATCTGGCAAGGTCTCAGTCTGTAGTCCTTTTCCTGCTCTGTGGCTCCCGCCACCAATAATCTCAGAATCAAGCCCTAATCAAGGCATATGCAATCTCATATCAAAATCAAGCCAACAGGCAATCAATCACAGATCAAAGCATATCAAAATTCCCCTATCCTAGGGTTCAATCAGGCTTAGCCTACTCTAGGTTGTTCTCAGACCACTTAACGTCCATCAGGGCTGAATACAAGCCATTTGAGTCATCTCAGACTTATCGTATTCATACATGCATGGCCTAAGCTTATCAGTCTTATAGCCATCACTCATCATTGGAACGGTCTAAGCCTCAGCTCAAACACCATTCCATTAGCCTCTCAGGCTCAAAACCAACATAAACAAGCTCTGACTTGGCTTGAGAATCACAAGTGACCTTGTCACAAAGCCACACCTATAAGCCACAGAGCCCAAAATCCAAAGTTAACTAAAACAGAAACTGAAAGCTAATCCTTCATCTATTCATCGCTCTGAACACATCTCTCAACAGGACCCTGGGCTAATTCTAGCCCCAGCACAAATGGGTCACTATTCATGAAACCCCTCAGAATCAAAATCAAACGGAGAAACTTGAGTTTCTTACCTCAGTGGCGACTCTAAAGGCCTCAGGACAGCTTCCTCGAGCTTCTGTGTCCTTTATACGCCGTGGGTCTTCGCCAATCTCAAGTTCTCTGAGCTTTTCCTCTGAGAAATCATTCTTCACTCAAAAAGGGGTTTCAAGAGCGAAAAATTGAAGGATTCAAGCTTCCATAGGTTTCTCTCACACTCAAAGGTTAAAGGGAGGTGTTTAGGCTCTCAAAAAGGGTCCTAAAAAGCTTGGAGCAAGCTCTAATGGAGGTCTGGACGAAGGAGGAGGAAGAAGGGAGGAAAATGCCATGATTTTCGAGGGTTTGGGCCTTTTATAGGCCTCTGACGCGATTCCCACGCTGTCAGCGTGGACTCCCACGCTATCAGCTTGGGCTGGCAGAAGAAAACCAATTTCTGGAGCACTTCCCACGCCCCTGGCGTGGACTCCCACGCCATCAGCGTGGCACCCCAGAGAAATTCAGCTTTCTGAGCTAATTTCCACGCCATCAGCGTGGCTACCCACGCCATCAGCGTGGCACCGCAGAAAACTAAAAATTAGCTTTTAAACCCAGGGTTATTATAGAATAGGAATTCCAATAAGTCTTGCAAGAATCAACACAATAGCTCAGAAGCTATTGATAAGAAACAAGAAGTTCTTCACTAAGAACAAGGGAGAATAACTCTCAACCTCTCACACACAAAGTGCAATCTAATTTCATTCAATCAAAAGTCCTTACAATCTGTTGTGATGTGGTTTATATAGACCACGAATCTACAAGCTAAATGAAATGTAAATGCGTCCTAAATGAAACGCAAACGTAGCTTCCAAGACAAGCTTTCCAAAACAGCTTTTAAATCTAAAAATAGCGCCTCTGTAGAAGGAATGACTTTAATCGATTATTTCATAATGGTAATCAATTATTTTCAATCAAATAATTGATTACTAGATCTTGGTAATTGATTATTTGTTCATATCAGTCTGGAAGCTGATTCATGAACAAAGTAATCGATTATTTCACCAAATAATCGATTATCACAGGGACTCCCACTTCCATGTAATCGATTACAAGACGGAATAATCGATTATCACAGAGACTCTCACTTCCATGTAATCGATTACAAGACGAAATAATTGATTACAATAGAGCTATTTACAAATCTAACATTTATACAAGTGTATTTAATCGATTACAGGCTACTTGTAATCGATTACAACAGAGAAGCTCAACATTTTGTAGCCTTCTTCATGGTTCTCCAAGAGATATAAGCTGGATTGTAAATGATCTTGGAGTGTTTGAGCCCTAGCCCTTGTCATTGACCCTTTAATCACCAAAGAAAGTGCCTCCATGTGTAATTCCAAGTCTTCCTTCACTTGCCTTGGTTTTAGGATTCTATCAGTTTGCCTTTTCTTTAAATGTATATAAATGCAAAGCTTTACAAAAAGAGTTTGATGAGTTCAAAAGGAGTCAATATGAAAAATATATGTTATTGCTTTCAGAAAATTCTTATTTGGTTGATCTTTTGAAAAGACTCTATAGAGGAAAATGTAGCTTAAGTCAAATGCTAAGTGTATAAAAGTATGCTAGAGATACATCTAGATTGGGTTACAAACATCAAACAAAACCTTTTGAAACACAAAGTTTGTACCTCCAAAACAGATGAATCAAAGAGGCTTTTAAGAAACAAAGCATAACCAAATGGCTCATTTTGAAAGAGCGTCAAAATTTGTAACTTGTCATTATTGCATGAAGAAAGGCCACACATCTCATAAGTGTTATGCTAGAAGGTTCTATGTGCCTAATGGAGACTACATTTGGGTTCCAAAGAAAAAGTGAAAAATAGCTAACCCTTATGGACCCAACCTTAATTGGGTACCTTTCTTTGCTACTTGATTTGATTATTGCTGGTGTGTCTTAGAGCTAAATCATCTTTATGGTACTTAGACAGTGGATGCTCTAGACACATGACGAGTGACAAGTCCATGCTTACAAATATGACTTTAAAGGATGGAGGATTTGTCACTTATGGAGACAACAATAAAGGAAAAATAATATGAGAAGGCAATATAGGAGACAACTTTAAAACCAAGATCAGAAATGTACTCTATGTGGAAGGTTTAAAGCACAATCTTCTAAGTATAAGTCAACTATGTGATAAAGGATTAAATGTATCCTTTAATGATAATTGCTGCTTGATATGTGATGGTCAATCCGGTGAGGTTATCCATGTAGGAAAAAGAAAGGGTAACATCTACTTACTCTCTATAAAACATGCATTCACTCACAATATTAATCATCTAGTAAGTAATATTGATGAATCATGGCTATGACATAGGAGAGGTAGTCACATTAACATGCATCACATGAACAAGCTTTTTAGAAAAGACTTAGTCATTGGTTTACCTAAACTTAAGTTTGGAAATGACAAACTATATGATGCTTCTCAAAAGGGGAAACAAACCAAGATTTCTTTTCAAAATAAAAACTTTGTTTCCACCTCAAAACTCCTTGAATTGCTTCACATGGATTTGTTTGGTCCTTCTAGAACTATGAGCTTAGGAGACAATTACTATGGGCTTGTAATAGTTTATGATTATTCTAGATTCACATGGACTTTGTTTTTAAAATCCAAGATTGATGTTTTCATTGCTTTCAAAAAATTAGCCAAGCTTGTTCAAAATGAAAAGGAAGCAAAATTATCTTAATAAGAAGCGATAATGGTGGTGAATTCCAAAATGAGCATTTTGAAAAGTTCTATGAAGAAAATGGAATCAACCACAATATTTGGCTCCAAGAATACCTCAACAAAATGGTGTTGTGGAGAGAAAAAATAGATCCCTTGAAGAAGGAGCTAAAACTCTTCTTAATGAGACAAATTTGCCAAAAAAATTTTGGGCTGATGCTCTGAGTACTGTTTGCTACACTTTGAATAGATTACTCATAAGGCCTATTTTAAAGAAAACTCCTTATGAACTATATAAAGATAGAAAACCAAACATTTCTCACCTAAGAGCATTTGGTTGTAAATGTTTTGTTTTAAATACTGGAAAGGAGTCACTTGGCAAGTTTGATGCAAAGGCTAATGAAGCTATCTTTCTTGGATATTCATTACAAAGCAAAGCATATAGAGTCTTCAATAAAAGAACTTTTGCATGGAAGAATCTGTTCATGTTATTTGTGATGAATGTAACTCTTTAAAAAAGGAAAAGAGTTGTAATAATGATGCAGGTCCTATAGAAGATTATATCAAAATCAATGGACCAAATGAGAAGGAAAAGGATGAACCAAATAAAGAAATGGATCAATCAACACCTACTCAAAAGCCTAAGGACTGGAGAAAAATAATAGATCTCTCCCTTGACAACATAATTGGTAAAGTGACTAAGGGAGTATCTACTAGATCTTCACTATGGAATTTATGCTGTGATATGGCTTTTGTTTCTTAAATTGAACCTAAGAATATTGACCAAGCTTTACTTGATGAACATTGGATGCTTGTCATGCATGATGAACTTAATCAGTTCAAAAGAAATGAAGTTTGGGAACTTGTTCTTAGACCTTCACACAAGCCAATTAGCACCAAGTGGGTTTTTAGGAACAAACTTCCACTATATATGCTACACTGAAGTATGCTCCTAGGTAAGCGACTGTCAGAAACAAAGCTAGATTGGTTGCAAAAGATTACAACCAAGAGGAAGGCATAGACTATGAAGAGACTTATGCTCCAGTAGCAAGGTTGGAAGCCATTAGATTACTGCTTGCATTTGCATGTTTAATGGATTTCAAACTATTACAAATGGATGTAAAGAGTGGTTTTCTTAATGGATATATTGAGGAGGAAATCTATGTTGATCAACCTCCTGGCTTTGTTGATTTTAAATATCTAAACCAAGTTTTTAACCTAAAGAAAACTCTTTATGGATTAAAACAAGCTCCCAGGTCCTGGTATGAAAGATTGAGCAACTTCTTGCTTATCCAATTCCACATAAGAGGACAAGTGGATAAAACATTGTTCATCAAGAAATCTATCAATGATATCCTATTGGTTCAAATATATGTTGATGATATTGTTTTTGGTTCAACTAACCATTCCTTGTGCAAAGAATTGTCAATCTCTATGCAGAATGAATTTGAAATATCTATGATGGGAGAATCAACATTCTTTCTTGGACTTCAAGTGAAGCAAATGAAGAATGGGACATTTCTTTGCCAAACAAAGTACTACAATGAATTGATCAAGAAATTTGACATAGAGAAAAGCAAAGATGCTACAACTCCTATGACAACCTCAATCTACCTTGATTCAAATGAAAAAGGCAAGAAGGTTGATGAGTCAAAGTATAGAGGGATGATTGGATCTTTATTGTACTTGACTGCAAGTAGACCAAATATAATGTTGAGTGTATGCTTATGTGCAAGATATCAAGCTAATCCTAAAGAATCACACCTCACAACAGTCAAGAGAATCATCAAATATCTTAAATCAACTCCAAGAGTTGTTCTTTGGTATCCCAAAGGTGCATTACTGAATTTAATTGGATACTCATATTCTGATTTTGCAGGATGCAAATTAGACAGGAAAAACACAAGTGGAACATGCCATTTATTGGGAAGTTCACTTATCTCATGGCACTGCAAGAAACAATCTTGTGTTGCTCTATCAACATCCGAAGCTGAGTACATTGCTGCTGGAAGTTGCTATGCTCAAAGCTTGTAGCTAAAGCAACAATTATAAGATTTTGGTGTTGAATTGAAAGAAATTCCCTTGCTATGTGACAACACAAGTGTTATCAACTTATCAAAGAATCTAATAATGCACTCAAGGACAAAGCATATAGAGATCAGACATCACTTCCTCAAAGATCACATTTAAAAGGTAATTGTTCAATTGAGTTTGTTGACACAAATAATCAATTGGATGATATTTTTACTAAATCTCTTGCTAGAGATAGATTCTATGATCTTAGGAACATGCTTGGAATTCTTGATGAATCTAATATATGCTAGCATGCTTATGATGTTCCTAACTACATGAAATTCCACTCACAAATTGATTATGCATCACATATGTCTAAAATTCAAAATCTGATGAGTGACACTATTCACTCTACATAATTGTATGTTTTAATTGATTACTATACGTATTAATTGATTATTTGAGGTTTAAAGAAAATTTAGAGTCAAAAAATCTCTAGAGTAATCGATTATGATGTGTATTAATCAATTACTTGGTACTTAAAGTGTATTGCAAAATGAAAAACTCTCTGGAGTAATCGATTTGTCCTGGAATAATCGATTATGATGCTTTTGTAATCTATTATCTATGACGTTTATGCAAATCTGCACAATTTTCAAATAAATCATAACTGATATCTTATCTCTAATTCAAATTCAAAATTTTGGTTCTATGAACCCAGACACTCTTGGAATTTGAGATAGCTATTTAGGGTTTTCAAATTTCAAATTTTAAACTTGAAAAATTCTCTATAAATTCATATTTTCTCAAGCTAAAATCTTCACACTTGAAAATCACTTTCTCTCTTAAGCCAAACTAAGCTAAATCTTTGTGCTCTGCCTCTTCCTCTCTTAACAAAACCTCTGCCCATTCCTTTCTTCAAAAACTCACCATGTCTAACCCATCTGCCTCTAAGAAAATCAAAACTAGCAAGAGGAAAGCTAGACAAACCTCTAATGCTACTATGAACAGACTCAATACCTGGTCACCTGTGAAGTTGAGAGAAATAACTACATGTAGTTCAATGCAACCAAGCTTGTCATGCCTCCAAAATATCTAGAGCTTGACTGGTTTGTGAATGAAGGATTCGAATTCCCTGCAATGCTGCAAGCTCAAGGGCTGAAAAAATTGCTGGAGATGAAGGGTACATTTTACCCTGAACTGGTAAAAGTGTTTTACACTTGTGCCAAAGCAAGCATGGATGGTGTCCTCCGTTCCCAAGTGAATGGAGTTGCCATGGAGATTGATGACACAGTGTGGAATGTTGTGGCTAGCATCACCTGTGATGGTGTTAGAAGGTTTGAAGAAGTAGGAGGATACTCAAAGATGGACACATACAGAGGTATGTTGCTAAATTCACAGGCTAGAATAAAGAGCAGATTGGGGGTTTGGAACATGACTGGAGAGGATAGGCTGCTGCACTACATCATCACTTATATCCTTACACCAAGATCTACTAATCATGCACAGATCACAGATGATGATCTGCAGCTAGTGTATTGTATGAAGTTTGGAATTCAAATTAATTGGGTTCTAGTTCTTAAGGAGACCATGATGAAGTCTAAGAGGCTCCTTAGCTATCAATTCCCCTATGTTGTCTTAGTCTCAAGATTAATTGATTATTTTGGGATTGATGTGTCAAATGAGATTGTTGACAACACCACTGACATCACAAACCTCATCTCTACAAAGCATCTTACCAAGCTGGGTTTGATGAAAACTCCAAATGGATGGATAATGGCTAGAGAGCAAGCTCCAGAAGGAGGTGCAGATGAGGAACAAGAAGCTGAGGAAGGAGATGTTGAAGCTAGCCCTGCTAAACAACAGTGGAGCCCTTTTGAATCCTTGATGATTCAAAAGATGGATTGCAATGATAGCTCTACATCATGAACATTCAACTGATGTTCATTCCTCTTTGGATGAGATTACCACTAGGCTAGAAAATATAGAGACTAGAATGACTCTTAAAGATTTTGATAATCTCTAGATTAGTAGATGGATTGTCTTGCTTCTAGTCGTCTTGTTTGCTTTCTCTCATGTTCAGTAATTGTCTTTGATGTTCACCTTATGTTTCTACATTTTTCTATTAATGAATAAAATTTTTGTTTTATGTTTTTTACATCTTCCTTATTTATTTCATTATAACTGGAACATTTTATCTTTGATAAGCCAAAAGGGGGAGAAAAATGAACATATATACAATGAACATATGAAGGATGTTGAGAAATTATAAAAGGGGAGAAGAATGAAGAATGACAAATGATAAACAATGATAAATGTTTACTCTGTTTCAAATGAAAATAAGCATTGCTCTAACTCTAACTTGATATGAAATTATCTAAGATAGGGGGAGCAATATAAATACTTGTGAATGTAAATTGTTTATGCAAAGTATATTTGACATTTGTTCTTGGCAAGAAGCTGAATCTATTTCAGGTCTCAAGTAAAAGCTCCTGGAAATCATCTCCTAAAGAACCTAATGGATCAAGATGTTCAATTAATGTTTAGCATGATCAAAGCCAAAAAAGGGGGAGATTGTTAGATACAGGGAGAGCATGAAAGGATCAAGATGTTGAGGCTCTTAGTCATGAATGTGTTTTAGTTTTTACATGCCTATTCAATTGAAGGCATATGTAATCTTTAGATGTCTAAGTGTTCCATCTTATGATCCATTGCATTGCATAAACATCATTCATAGTTTTGCATTCATGGTTTTCATAAAAGCATAAGTTTTGTGAAAAAGCTTTTCTTTTCATGATTGCATAAAAAACCAAGTGTTCAAAGTTTAAGTTTTGGAAAAACTATTTCGCACTGCTTTAAGCGATTACCAGAATATGGTAATCTATTACTTAAGCTTTGAAGAACACTTTAATCGATTATAGCAATATGGTAATCGATTACACTACACAATCACAAAATAAACTCTTCCTGTGATAATCGATTATGATATGATGGTAATCGATTACTTGGCACGTTTTGAAAATAAAGGCTTCCTGATATAATCGACTACGATTTGTGATAATCGATTACTGGGCGTGTATTTGAAAACTTGACTTCCTGCGATAATCGATTACATGATGATTTAATCGTTTACTTTGTTCATATATCTTTACCAGAAAGCTCAAGAACACTTTAATCTATTAAATGTGTTAACAATCGATTACATAAGAGTATATAATCGATTACATTAACGTTTTAATCTATTACTAACAGTTAAAAATTGATTTCTATAAATAAGTTGTTAGGTGTTTTTGGAAAATAAGAACGAAATTTAAAAAGTACATTCATTAGTTTTCTGAGCAAGAAAAGGTTTCAAGCTCTAAATAGTGTAAAGTCCCAACATCCTCAAGATTCAAAGATTTCAAATGAGGGTTTCTTCTTGGGCAAGCTTTCAAAAAGAAGTCTTGTAAAGAAGGTTCTAAAGTAACTTCTTCACCTTTCAATCCAAGTCTGATAAATCATTTACATTCATCATTTACTGGATCACATGTGGTTTCTTTCTTTACACTCTGCTGTGTATTCTTTTTTTGAGTTACTTTTTGTATTAATAACATAGGATTTGTTAGAGCTTTACTAGGATAGGTGTTCCTAGGAGATAAGAGTAGAGGTGGGTGATCTCTATGTCTTGGATCACAGAGACTATAAGGTGTTAGAAGTCTCATTCTTAATCTAGGTTTGATTAAGAGTGATTGTGTAAAAAGCTTGTAAGAACAATTTGTTATTAGTGGAACTTTAACCTTTATGCTTGTAAGAATTGGATGTAACTTCTCAAGGGTGAGAAATGAACCAGTATAAACCATTGTGTTGACTACTTATTTTTAATCTTTTCTTGTTATCATAATATGTGATTCTTTGGTGCTATCTTTCTTATTCAGCAAATGAAAGTTTTGTGATTACATTTTTGAGTTGAGTGGTTTGATTGGTTGAAATATTCTTGGTTTAAACTAATTCATCCCTCTTTATTATTGTGTGAGGTTCATAGTGTTTTTATTGGCAACCTTATAGAATTATGTTACCGCGTGAACAACAAAAAGTAGGATCTACAATGAAACAATAAAAGTGTTAAGAAAATGAATGTCATCATACTCACAATTATAAGCTCGATGCTTTATTGCAGTAATATATGCATCATTATCCAACTCTGATACGTTTTCCATTTACGAAAAAATGAAAAAGAATCAGATATAAATGCCCATCTTTTAAAAAAAATGGAACAACGATGGAAAATAAACATAATAATAAAATAGTAGATTCTTTGAGCAGGTGATCAATATCATAAAGATATTGGAATTGGAATATATAGCAAAGGCCTACGGGTGCCAAGATGGGAAGAAACACAACATTAAATGTAGATGCCTTGATAAAGGAAGGGTGGTGCACTATCCTCTAGGGGTGTTCATCAACTGATCCAAACCAATGCAAACCGCGGTGACCGAACCGAAAAACCGAAAACCTAAATAACCGAAAACCGAAAAATCGAAAACCGAAAAAAAAACCAAAAATTTTCACCGGATTGGATCGGTTTTCGGATTGGCCGGTGAAAACCGATCCAATCCAAACCGATCCAATTGTAAACCATACCTTACCCTTTATCTACTTGGGCCTATTCCCCATCATAGCCCAAAAACCAAAAATCCAATACATTGCTCCTTATATTGTCCAATGAATGAGTTTGTCTAATGAAAATTAGAAAATGATGTTTATTTTTGTACAATAAATGTATTTGTTTATGTTAAATACTCCTTATTTTGATAAAAATAAGTCTCATAAGTTTTATCTTTTAGACTTTTTAAAAACCGAAAACCGATCCAATCCAAACCGATCCAATTGTAAACCATACCTTACCCTTTATCTACTTGGGCCTATTCCCCATCATAGCCCAAAAACCAAAAATCCAATACATTGCTCCTTATATTGTCCAATGAATGAGTTTGTCTAATGAAAATTAGAAAATGATGTTTATTTTTGTACAATAAATGTATTTGTTTATGTTAAATACTCCTTATTTTGATAAAAATAAGTCTCATAAGTTTTATCTTTTAGACTTTTTAAAAACCGAAAACCGATCCAATCCAAACCGAAAAAAATTGGATTGGATTGGATCGGATTTGAAAAAATTTTCAAACCGAATGGATGATCAAATGACCAAACCGAAGAGATTGGATCGGATGATTTTTTGCTTCAAAACCGATCCAATCCAGACCGCGAACACCCCTACTATCCTCGAAGCGTCTACTAGCAATGCACAATTATTTTTTTTTAATAAAAGGGAATAATATTATTAATCTCCCATCAAACAAGGAAAAGTACAACCCCTAGCTTCAGCTGAAACAAACAAGGCTAGTAGTGGGGAAACATAATTAACAATCGTCATAAAAGAGTCAGAATCATGACCCAAATTTGCCCAAAAAATCGGCACAACTATTTGCTTCCATATGAATGTGAGTAATAGTGGCTTTCCATTGTGTATCCCTTAGCATCAGTGTTGTTAAAACGTCGAGCTAACTCGGTTAAAATGGGCGTTTTAACGATTTTGGGCCAAAAATCGTGTTGAAGCGGTGGTTAAAACGGAAAATGAGTCGACTCGATTGAAACGACGAGTCAACTCGATTGACTCGGCGAGTTTACCGAGTTGACTTAGTTTTTTTTTTAAAAAAAAAAAGGTTAAAAATGCATAAAGGCCTAGGTTTTTTACCTACCGACAGGCGACAACTTCTCCCTGGGTGCGCGGCGCAATGGTCTTCCTGCTTCGTCTGCGGTCTGATCTGCTGCTTCGTGTTCCTTCTCCGTCATCTTCCTTCTCCATCGACAGTGCTGCACTGCTGCTTCGTCGCTGCTTGTAGTGGTGCTCGACTGCTCGTGCTTCCTTTCTTGGTGGCGCTGCATCTTCATTCTTCATCAATCATCATCAGTTCATCACTCATCAGGTAATTGGTGGCTCTACATCTTCATTCTTCATCAATCAACCCTATTGTGAGTGAACACGAAACAAGGAAGAAGCTGTGTGCTTATGTATTTGGGCCAGACAAGTTGCTTTTTACACCCCTGTTATTTCTTTCTGCAGTTTTCGTATTTCTTTGGGACTTATTTTAGTATGTAGTAAACTTTTCCATTTCGTTTACGTTTCACGTTTTTACTCATCCTCACCATTTATGCGTTGACACTACGTTTTAACAACATTGCTCAGCATAGAAGACAACTCTCTGATCATAGGCTTAAGCGACTGAGAATTGATTTTCCCTGATTTAATCATGTGGACCACGGCCAAAGAGTCCATTTCAAACATGACACGATTGAAGTTCATACTCCTTGCCAGTTTGATTCCATGCTTAAGATCCCATAACTCTTCCCATATAG
The DNA here is from genome assembly GCA_007407185.1 of Glycine tomentella. Lineage (NCBI taxonomy): Eukaryota > Viridiplantae > Streptophyta > Magnoliopsida > Fabales > Fabaceae > Glycine > Glycine tomentella. The sequence continues at coordinate 43,608 of PYAF01005711.1, forward strand.
ATACACATGCCAATATTCGAATGGAAACAAGATAAAACTCTCCTAAAGGAATCTCGAATAAGTCCTCAACAAGCCACTTTACCAGTTGAGGCCCTGTACGAACCATTAACATTTACTTTGACAAAAGGTGAAAAAGGAGGGGTCCAAGCAATGGCCACCTCTACTTTATGATGAAGCTGTTGAAGAACGTCAGGTTTGGCATAACCCCTTTGAAAATGTAACTAACCTTCTCGATGATCTGTTGCAACAGTCCAAGGTATAAGAAAGATTGCTTAGAGAAAACCAGTTTTTTCTGTCCAACCATAGGTGATAAATGGATAACCCGAATAAACTAGCCCAAGTGCCTGTAGGAGCTTTGATTTCATCACTATTCAGATTCCAAGTGACCCAATCTTGAAGTCCAATGCTAAAGAATTTTGCCCAAATGTTAGAAGGAATTAACTCTGACCAGAACTTCATGATGTCGTCATAGTCCCGCAGAGTATGCATGATGGATTCTGACCAACAAAGACACCTGGTGTAACTAGTATTAGTCGTCATATGACAATGACTTCTCATTAGTCAGCAGCCTCCCATGCAATAATTTCCAGAGAAATATGCAAACTCTTTGTGGGCCGTTATATCTCTAAATCATCTTGAAATCTTCAGACTGCTCCCTGGGATTATCAAAGTAATTAACATGCAAGATACCAATACGCAGTTTTAACTGATAACATACCATTATTCGAGCTTCGCCATATGGGAGTATCGTCATATCCTTGAATAGGAGATTTAATCACAGCAACAGTGGAGCAAACATTCTGGGGAAGAATGTTACTCAACACATTCCAGTTCCAGTCATCTTGAGAACTATAAGCAGCCACTACAAGATTGTGTTTTTGAGGAGGAATTTGGACCTGCATCATAGAAGAAAGAGGTTGGAAGCTAGGGATCCATCGGTCTGTCAAAAAATGGGCTGAATCACCATCGTTGATGCTCCACATCACAATAATTCTACACCAAATATGAGAGGCTTTCGATGAATTTCTATTAATTGGGATAGGTTGAGAACCACATCTGTATTTTTCTCTCAAAACTCTAACCCAGAGGATCTCTAAATCATGAATAATCTTCCATCCAAGATTCAGAATATAATTGCAGTTAAGGATTCTGAGAGTCCGAAATATAAGTCCTTCATTCTCTTTCGACGAACATATAAAATCCCATGATATAAGATGCACTTTGCGTTTATCCTGGGTACTACCCCAGATTAAATGGTGACAAAGTTTCTCTATCTCATCGCAAATCTAGACTGGGATAATATGTGCCTGCATAATATATCTAGGGAGACTCATTAACGAGGACTGAGCTAATGTGACCCGACCTACAAGAGACAAATTTTGAGATTTCTAGCCAAATAGCTCATTTATCACTTTCTCTACCAAACTCCAATAGTTATTAGCAGTCTTCCTGCCATGAATAATCGGGAATCCCAAGTAGGAACCTAAATCATCAGCAATGGGAACATTTAGCCGAGCACTAAGACTATTTGCCACTTCTGTCTTGACATTCATTGAGAAGAAAATAGTTGATTTCTGTGTATTTATTTTCTGGCCCGAAAACCCTGTAAACATCTCAAGCACTTTGTTAACTTCTTTCACTTGTTCAATGGTTGCCTCTCCCGCCAAAATAATGTCATCTGTGAAGAATAAGTGGGAGATGGGGACAAAATTGGTTTTACCAAATTTAAAAGGGTGTCATCAACCTTGGGAGATTGAATCTTTAGTCAAGTGTGCTAATCGCTCTATACAAAGTACAAAAATATAAAGGGACACCAGGTCTCCCTGTTGCAGTTTCCTAGAAGGGGCAAAAGGGGCCATTCCAGTTTATCGTCATTGAGGATGTGCTCATACAGGAACTAATCAGAGAGATCATCCATGAGAAAAAAGTTAGCTTCTCTCATGTCTCTTTCACAAAAGACAATTTCACACGATCATAGGCTTTTTGAAGATCAAATTTCAAGAGCATAAAGCCTTTGTTCCCTTTCATCCATCAGGTCCTGAGGCTTAGTAATTACCCATAGAGAAGAGAGTCTTTTTTACTTCTTAAATTGAGAACGATTTGTCCAGACATAGAAGATCATCCAATTGAATTGCTGGAAAGAAGTGGGAGGAATCAAGCATATGCTATTCTTGAAGATCCGACTTGAAAAGAGACTAATAATGATCGCACACCATTTGTTGGATTTCGAGGTCCTCATAGACCTATTCACTGGAAGAGTTGAGAAAAGGTCCACTTTGTTTCTTCATTGTCTTAACAGAAAAGATTGGTGGAAAAATCTTGTGTTTCGATCTCCAAGATTAATCCATTTGCTCCTTGCCATTTGAAACTGTTCTGTTCGTAACAAACAGAAATGTCTAGCAAGGATGCTGGTGATTTGTTGTTGGATCTAATTCTCCCTCTCTCATTCTGAGAATATTATATGGAAGAAATATCCCAGAGAAGAAGATCACAATGCTTGAAGAGAAATACCACAATGGACGTGGGTGTGTGCACTGTGTGAAGGAAATAGAGAAGGTAAGAATTGTGTACCTTGTTCTCCTAGGGATGCTCATATTTATAACCACTAACCTGGAAGTTAGTTGGGAAAGATTTCACCACGATTCATACCGAGATTCTTGGAAAGTTGGTGGTCACGGTTTGGGATGGTTATGGCCACGTTCTCTGCACTGGAACTGTTCAATGAAGAAGTTTGACTGAGTCTTGTTGGGCCTCTTCTGACTTGGCTCATTCCAAATATCCATAACAATTGCCCCCCAGCCCGGTCATTGAGCAGTCTGGATGACCGGGATGGCATTACTTGTTGGGTCTTTGCCAAGATTCATGTCCCGAGTTTGGGAGTCTGAATGGATAGGATGGCATTACTTGATTCCAAAACACGTTCTCGACCTCGGGTTTGTGCTGCTGCCGTAGTATAGCTATTGCCGGGTTCTCGCGTATTTTCCTTGATATAGCCGACCTGTTTTTGATTTCTGACCTCTTGGGGAAATGAAACGTTCTCATCACCATTCAGGCATGGGAAATGACACATCCCTCAATCATTTAATGCTCTGTGATTTCTTTGCACGATTTAATCATGAGCATTTTGAATTGTTTCCACTTTTGCCCCCACTTTTTGGTGAATTAGACATTTTTACCCCTCTATGACGTTAGTTACCTGCTCCAGGCGCTTCGTGTTTCGATGATTACCTTTCTTTTCAGTTTTATTGGTCCTCCTCTTTTATTTCTCCCCATTTGTTCCTGATAACCCCTCCTGTGCATTTTTTTCTCCCCCTGCTTCCTTTTGCTTTTGGCACTCACTTTCACTCTTCGTCTTTGGTGCTTGAATTTCCCCAGGTTTCTTCCACTCCAGGTATCTTATATTTCTTTCGTACCTGTGTTTTGGGATTTTCGCACTTCTATTTTTCATTTCTATTGCTTTGGTTGCAATCTATTTTGGTTTCTTCATGCTTCTCTTTCTTTAACCTATTCCTGGGTTTCATCTACTCTTCTTCGTTCTTGTCTTTCCTTTATCTGTTTTTGCCTTCCTCTTCCGCTCATTCTGTGCATTGAGTCCCATTTTAGTTTCTTGAGATGGGATTCACCCCTGAGGAGGAAGTGTATATTCATAGAATTGTTCCCCCTGGTTTTGCATTTTGGTTCTTTGGTTTCCCTCTTTCAGAGGAGGAGAAGTCCAAAAGGTTATTGTATGTCCCTTCTGGAGGCTCCAAATCCTCCAAGAAGCCTCTAACCAAAATTTCTTCATCCCTAAAAAGGTTGTAGCAAGTTCTGATTCTAGGTCTAGGGGTTCTTCTGCGATCCCTTCAAGTCTCTCTTCTGTTCCACCCGTCGCAAAGTTTTCTTCGCCATTAGGACCAAGTCCAGTGGAGCCGCCCTCTGGGACCTAGTTTGAGCCGTGTCCAAGGTGTTTGGGTAGATTTATGTTCTTGGCTAGCTCGGGGTTCGACAAACAAGCTGACGAAACCCTAGACGCGTGTCAGCATAACCCAGTTGTCATCCCCTAGGCCAGGCATGTAAGGATCGAGGTGTCTATATCGGCTCCTGAACAGGAACTTGGGACAGTGGTGCCTACATTATGCATCGCTGCCCTAGCGTCGGTCAGTGCTTCATCAAACTTTGTCGTCATTTCTCCAGGTTCTTTTTACTGATTGTTGCCTTTTATTTTGTTATAGGTCATTATGGACACTCCATCGGTAGAGATAGTTGAAGAGTCTCATTCGACAAGATCTCAGACTAACAGCCCTTCTCCTCTCTTAATTTCTAAATTTCTAAATTTCTAAATTTCCTTGGGTAACCTATGAGGTTTTTAACACCTTTTCGGTCATAAGTCCGGAGAGCATTGCAGCGTTCCCCATCGGGAATCAGGAAGGATTCTCGATTCGCCATCCCAGCCTTCAAAAGTCCATCTGTTCGTGTGCCAGGCAAGGTGAACCAAATTTCTTCTTTTTCTGTAAGGATGTGGTTACCCGCTTGGGTGTCCGCTTTCCTTTATCAGACTTTGAGATGAAACTCCTAAAGCATCCGGCCCTGGCCCCCTCGCAACTTCACCCTAACAGCTAGGCTTTTATAAAATCCTTTGAAGATTTATGTGTAAATTTAGAAATCCCCTGTACAATTCCTGTTTTCTTGTATTATTTTACTGTCCATAATGGCCGAACCGGCCGAGAACCCCCCAGTAGGAAGGGATGGACTTCTTTGAGGAGTCGCCCCAACCACAAGCTCTTTCCAATTTTCACGGAGTCCTTTAAAAAGTTCAAAAATAATTATTTCAAAGTGTCTGTCGAGCCCGGCAAACAACCTTTCTTTCTCCTTGGGCCGGAGTCCCCCGAAGTGAAGTGGAGATTCCCACTTTACTGGACCCGCGCCCACCACGAGTTTCCCCACTCTTTTTATCAGTGTGAAGAGACGAGCCTGTCGGACGCGAATGCCTATTCGGTGATTCGGATCGATGCCTTCCGAAAGGCTCAGGGTATCTCGGGCGTAACGCCTCTTACACACCAACGTTAGTCCGAGACTTCATACGTGGTATATTTTGGTCGTTACTTCTCATGATAACAACTGACTATTTCTTTTGCTTTGTTGCAGCTACTGTAATGGAAAATCAAGCCAGTGACTTGATACCTCAGTCCTGTAAAACTTCCGGCTCTTCCAACTCGGCAGCCGGCACTGGCCGTCCCCCTCGCTTTCTCTTCAAAATTAAGAGGAGGAAGGTTTCGGATCCCGTCCAGGAGGCACCTGTTGAGATGGCCTCGGCTGACCCCGCACCGGTCCCCAAAACTTGCTTGTTAACTAGAGATAGAGTTTCTCTGGGGTTTGCTGAGTAGTGTTCTCAGTGGGTTGTCTCTAAGAATCTAATAGTGTTTTAGATTTCTGAACTTTATCTAGGGTTGATAAAAAGAGGCTTTGTAATAACTTGTAAGAACAGATATTTGCAAAAGTGAAACTCCATTCTAGAGTTGAGTGGAAGAAACTGGATGTAGCTTCATAGTTTTTGAAGTGAACCAGTATAAATTGTGGCTGATCTTTATTCTCCTCTCATCATCTCAATATTGCTTTGATTTGTGAATCATATTCTTTGCACAGTAAGCTTTCCATTTGTCTATTGATTTTCTTGACAGAGGAATTTGATTGAATATAAAG
>PYAF01005711.1:52099-75672 GCA_007407185.1 Glycine tomentella
GATCAAAAGGACTTTATTAGCTTGTAATGAATGGCTTAGGAAAAGGTGGATAAGAAAAGGATATTTAGGCTAAAACTTAAGAGAAAAGAGGGGCAATGGGGAGCAAGCCAACAAGATAAAAGAAGGGTAGAAGCAATAAGATGAAATTTAAAAGAATTTACAAGGATGAAAATGAACTATAACAACTTTTATTGCATATTTCTTTTTCTTTGCTTGAACTTCTTTTTCTTTGCTTATACACAATTTTTTTTTCTTTTCTTTGAACTTTTGCTATTTGAACTCTTTCTTTTCTCTTTTTCTTTTCTTCTCTTTCAAAACAAAACAAAATACAAACACCCCATACTTGCTTGAAACCCACTCCCAAAACAATTCCAAAGCCCCTTTTCTCCCTAAAGCTAGGATAGCATGGTTTTCCATTTTTTTAGTTTTTAATGAGCTAAACAAGAAAGAAAAAGGCTAAAGGCTCAAAGAGGGTGACAATGGATATCAACACAAGGATAGGTTTATTTGGCTAGTGGCTAAAAGAAAGAAGGCCTAAATCATTTCAATCAAAGCATGTGCAACAAGGAATGTCAAAAGAGGCAAGGCAAAACATAGAGTAATCTAGCACAAGGGTGAAATCACACATGAAAGAACATATCCACAAAGGCTCAAAATCTCACAAGGCATAATTCTACCACACACGGTTCATCTTAAATTCTATTTCGCAAGCCTACTTATCACTTCAACAATTGCAACAATGATTCACATCAAGTATAAAACCTCTCAATCCAACCAACTTTTTAACATTTCTCACAATTTATACAAGTTGGAAATCCTATGAAAAAACATGAAAAAGTGTCTAACTTCAATAAAAACTAACAAAACAGAAACAGATAACAAAAGCATACAGACTCAACAACTAAAACAAACAAATAGAATACAGACAGACAAATAGAAAACAGAAACCAACAGACAACAACAAAAAGTAAACGAAAAATAGAAAATAGAAAATAACCAGAGTTTCAAAAAATTTTAGGATCCTTCACCCCCCACTTGAAATGCACATTGTCCTCAATGTAAGCGTGCAAAGAAATGCAACAAAGAGACAACAAATAAAAGAAGGGAAAAAGGAAACTCCTCAAAATGTCATTCACGCAAAATTGGCAGGACCAAAGAGATGTCCTCCACAAGCTTCTCCTCCACTTGAGGGCTCTCATGAAAGGTTTTGAGTTGGTAACCATTGACCTTGAAAACTTTGCCGGTAGCTTCATTTTTAATCTCAACTGCACCATGGGAAAAAACATTAGTAATAACAAAAGGTCCATCCCATCTAGATCAAAGTTTACCGGAAATAAGCTTAAGGCGAGAATTAAACAATAACACTTTTTGGCAACTATGGAACTCCTTTCTAAGAATTCTAGAGTCATGGAATTTCTTCACTTTCTCCTTGTAAATCTTGGAGTTCTCATAGGCTTCTAAAATAATCTCCTCAAGCTCTTGCAACTGAAGCTTCCTTTGCATACCCGCTTCATCAAATGCCAAGTTGCAACTCTTCACCGCCCAATAAGCACGGTGCTCAATCTCCATTGGAAGGTGGCACGCCTTACCAAAAACCACCCTATAGGGAGACATCCCCAAAGGTGTGGCGTAAGTGGTCCTATGAGCCCATAAGGCATCCTCAAGAAGCTTGCTCCAATCTTTCATGTTTGGTTGCACCACCTTCTGTAACACTTGCTTGATCTCTCTGTTAAAAACCTCTGCTTGCCCATTAGTTTGGGGATGATAAGTTGTAGCAACTCTATGCACAACCCCATACTTCTGAAGCAAGGATGTGAATGACCGATTACAAAAATGGCTCCCCTGGTCACTGATAATGGCTCTAGGCACACCAAACCTACAAAAAATGTTGGATCTCACAAAATCCACAACAACTTTAGAATCATTAGTTCTAGTGACCTTAGCCTCAACCCATCTAGAAACATAATCAACAGCAAGCAAAATATATGAAAAACCATGAGAAACAGGAAATGGACCCATAAAATCAATACCCTAGACATCAAAAATCTCACAAAAAATAATAGGTTGCTGAGGCATCTCATGTCTATGTGTAATTGTGCCTCCTGCTCTTTGACACTGCTCACAAGTGGTGGTAAAGTGATGAGCATCTCTAAACAAGGTGGGCCAAAAGAACCCACAGTCTAATACTTTCCTAGCAGTCATCTGAGGACCAAAATGACCTCCGGCAGGTGTGCCATGACAAAACTGAAGAATAGATTGAATTTCATGATCAGGCACACACCTTCAGATCACTTGGTCACTACCAAACCTCCACAAATAAGGATCATCCAAAACATAATATTTAGCATCACTCTTAAGTTTATCTATTTGGGACCTAGATGCATGAGGTGGAACAACAGATGCAACAAGGAAATTAACAATGTCAGCAAACCAAGGTGTGACATGTGATGAATGCAAATGCATTAAATGCTCATCAGAAAAATTATCACGAATGGGAAAGGACTCAAGAGGTCCCTCAATCCTGCTCAAGTGATCAGGAACCAAGTTTTCTACACCACTTCTGTCCTTAATCTCAATGTCAAATTCCTGAAGAAGAAGCATCCACCTGATCAATCTAGGTTTAGCATCAGGCTTCTTCAACAGGTATTTCAAAGCTGCATGGTTAGTAAAGATAGTGATATGGGAGCAAAGCAAATAAGATCTAAATTTATCTAAAGCAAAAACAATAGCCAAAAGCTCATTTTCAGTGGTGGTTTAGTTAACTTGGGCTGCATCAAAGTGCGTGAAGCATAAGCAATGATATGGGATAGTTTACCAACTCTTTGTGACAACACAGCCCCAAGTGCATAATTAGAGGCATCACACATGAGCTCAAAAAGAAGCTCCCAATTTGGTGGCTGCATGATGGGAGAGGTAGTCAGCTTCCTCCTCAATCCCTCAAATGCCTCTTTGCATGGCTGGTCAAATGTAAAGTCTACGTCCTTTTGGAGAGGACAATGGCAATACAATCTTACTGAAATTCTGAATGAATCTCCTATAAAAACCTGCATGTCCAAGAAAAGAACGTACTTCCCTCACAGAAGCGGGGTAAGGCAAAGAGGTAATCACATCAATTTTGGCCTTATCGACCTCAATACCTCTATTAGAGACCAAATGTCCTAGGACTATACCCTCATGCACCACGAAATGGAATTTCTCAAAGTTATGAACAAGGTTAGTACTAATACATCAGTCAAACACTCTAGAGAGACTATCCAAACATGCATCAAAAGAGGAACCATAAACAGTGAAATCATCCAACCAAGAGGTTGGTATTTGGTGGTGACAGGTTGGAAGGGCTGTTGTGGAGGTCTAAAGGGCTGATGTTGTTGTGGACCAGGACCATACCTCAAATTCAGATGATTTCTCCAACCAGGATTATAAGTGTTGGAGTAAGGATTATACTGCTGTTGAGGTCTGAATGACTGGCCAGGTTGCATGGCAGAAACTTCAGCAGGTTGTTCTATCTCTTGGAGAGTGGGGCATGCATCTGTGGGATGATCAGGTGCACAACAAATACCACAGAGCCTTGGTTGGTTGGCTGCCATCACATTCTGTTGTTGACCAATAGCAAGCTGTCTCACAAGGGATGTCAATTCTGTCAATTTCTTCTCCAATCTCTGGTTATCAGCAACCATAGAAACAGAGGCTTCATTTGCTGCCATCACCTTGGATGTTGCAACTCTAGCACCTAATTGTTGATAGTTGGCTGCCATGTTAGAAATCAACTGTCTTGTAGCAAGAGGGGTCTTGTCCATTAGAGTGCCTCCACTAGCTGCATCTATCATACTCTTATCCATCAACATCAATCCTTCATAAAAATACTGAATCAGTAATTGCTCATTGATTTGATGGTGAGGACAGGTAGCACATAGCTTGTTGAATCTCTCTCAATATTCATATAAAGACTCTCTAGGAAATTGCCTTATGCCACAAATTTCCTTCCGGATGGATGCTGTTCTAGAGGCAGAGAAAAAATTCTCCAAGAATCTTCTTTTCATGTATGTCCAAGTGGTGATAGGATTTGGTTGAAGGTACAACCAATCCTTAGCAACACCATCCAAAGAAAAAGGAAATTCTTTCATCTTGACATAATCCTCATGAACGTCATGTGGTTGCATGGTGGAACACACCACATGAAACTCCTTAAGGTGTTTATGTGGATCTTCACCAGCAAGTCCATGAAACTTAGGAAGCAAATGGATCAGGCCAGATTTCAGCTCATAACTGACCTCAGTCTCAAGGTATTGAATACACCAAGGTTGGTAAACAACATCAGGTGTAGCTAACTCCTTAAGAGTTAGATTGTTATTAGCCATTATATCAAGATGTGTAGAAGTAGAAGGATTAGAAGTAAATTCAGAATCAAAGTCAGAAGACATTACACTATTGTTTAAAACTACACTATCAAAGTCATCTAGCCTAAGGTTGTGTCTGTTTAATCTGTGAAATGTCCTGTCTATCTCAGGATCATATGAATGTAAGTCATTTGATGTAGACCTAGTCATACACAGTTCAGCTCATAAAAAACAGTAAACACAGACAACACAAAAATATCAAACAACTATTCTATCAGGACACTACTTATTATATATGCTGAAATGAAATAGAAATTGGAAAACTGCCCTAAAATTTTTTGAAAAAAAACTAAAAAAATAACAGTGAATGTCTAAAAATCATGATTGTTTTTTTTGATTTTTTGGTGATTTTTTAAAAATCATGAAATTAGAAAATCGCCTAAAAAATGGCCTAAACGATGGAATTTGGCGATTTGGACCCCTAGTGAACGTGTTACTCCATAATAGTTCAACTTGATGTATGAATTTTCTACACTTTCTGGTAAAATTTCAGCCAATTCTGATATAGTTTGTTGTGAAATTACCAGAATGCCCCTACGACAATTGTAAAAACTGGTCCAAAACTCCTACTTAGAGTTTGAATTTGCCAATTTGAACCGACACCCAACCCTATAAGGGTTGATTTTGTTTAAAATGGGGGATAAACCTTAGGAAACAAATCACAACTCAAACTGCACAAGCTGAAAAAAATTTTGGGACAACAAAATGACACTACAAAAACTACACTACACTAACTTTCTCCCTACTACTACTCTGTTTTTTACTCTGTTTTTTCTCTTTTTTCTCTGTTTTTTTGACAGCACACATAAACTACATCGTCTATACTTCATAATGCACAGCAACAACAATGCAAATATGTGACAAAGTGCAATTGTGCAACAGAATGTCAATATGCAATGAATGTATGCAAATATTTTTTTTCTATATATTACTACTACTATGAACTAATTACAATGAATTAAAGCTAGCACACAATGAACCGTGTCCCCGGCAATGACGCCAGTTTTGATACGCGTTTGTCGTTACGCTCCAAAATAATTTAACTACGTTAATTCTGTAGCACAGGATTAACCTAGGTCGACTCAGAGACACAATCAATATGGTTCTAGCTTCAATTCACTAATAACAGTAAAGGGGGAATTTTATCGAACAGTTTGTGTGTGTAAAGTAAGTAAAACTTGCAAAAATGTAAACTAAAATTAAAGAGCAACACAGAAACTAACAGAATTCAAAAGAAGTAATGTAAAACAGAAGTAAAGCATCAATCCAATTCACCTCACCAAGCATCTCGAATCATCATTGTTCTCAGAAATTTATCCTATTATAAAAGTTCATTCAATTTCATTAGAAGCAATTCAATCGACTTAACCCCTAAATTGATTGAAACCACAACCCTAACTGAAATATCATCTAATTAATCTATGATTAATATTCGAAATTAGGAAATGAATCTGTAACCTAATCCGTTTTCAATCCTAAATGCATTCATAATCATGAAAACAGAATAGTAATTGAAGAAGAAGATGAACATTCAAATAGAATTCAAAATATTAAACCAGAACTCAAATTCTCCTTGTACTTGGGTTGGATCCTTGGATTGATTGAGTATTTAGCCTTCCATGATCATCATCAGTGAAAGCCCCATGGAATGATTGCAGGAAAATGGAAGCACAGCACAACGAAAATGAAGAACAAGGAAGAACAGTAGAGAGAAAATAAGAGCAAGGGTTTTGATCCTAAAAACTTAAAAGAAGGAAATGTAAAACTGTTTTTATTAAAATGAAAGAGTGTGTGTAAATCTGTCCAATGTCACTAATATGTAGTGACTAAGTCTGAAGAAAAGAATGGGCCATCAACAAAACTCATCAATTCTAATTATTTATTATTCACACCAACAAAATTAAAACTCACAGCCAAATTACAAGTGCAGAGGTTCCGATTTTGAATCTCATAATGACCCTCCAAATGACAGAATTAGCCTCAGGCTATTTCTATCAAACTTGTATATCTTTTCGTTATCTTTCCAAGGACTCCTAGAACGTTGCATTCAGAGATAGGTAGCACTCTATAGGCCCTGCACAAGTCAGATACGTTAAGTGAGCAAAAATCCAAAAATATGCTACAATTAGCAATTAAGCCCACTTACTTGCCTAAGACAAAAACTGAATTAGAATAGGAAAATAAAGGTCCAAGAGAGGTCAAATAAGCTAATAAGGATAGAAAAAATATTTAACTAAAAGCACTCCATCATTGAGCTTATCTGTTGTAATCGATTACGAGTAGCCTGTAATCGATTAAATACACTTGTATAAATGTAGAATTGTAAATAGCTCTGTTGTAATCGATTATTCCGTTTTGTAATTGATTACATGGAAGTGGGAGTTCCTGTAATAATCGATTATTTCGTTTTGTAATCGATTACATGGTTATGGGAGTCCCTGTGATAATCGATTATTTGGTGAAATAATCAATTACTTTGTTCGTGAATCGACTTCCAGGCCTGATATGAACAAATAATAGATTACCAAGATCTAGTAATCGATTATTTGATTCAAAATAATCAATTACCATTACAAAATAATCGATTAATGTCGTTCTTTCTGCAGAAGCGCTATTTTTAGATTTAAAAGTTGTTTTTGGAAGCTTGTCTTGGAAGCTATGTTTGGGTTTCATTTAGGACGCGTTTACATTTCATTTAGCTTGTAGATTCGTGGTCTATATAAACCACATCACAACAGATTGTAAGAACTTTTGATTGAATGACATTAGATTGCACTTTGTGTGTGAGAGGTTGAGAGTTATTCTCCCTTGTTCTTAGTGAAGAACTTCTTGTTTCTTCTCAATAGCTTCTGAGTTATTGTGGTGATTCTTGCAAGACTTATTGGAATTCCTATTCCATGGTGTCAATCCAAATCCACTTCTATTCTTCTTCCATTGTTCCAATTCTTACATTACAAAAACCTAAAAAGTTGTCATAAAATAGAGCATTCATACTCTGTTTTTCTTTCAAATGAAGAATTGATTCCATTGCAAGGAAGATAGAGGCAAACAGGACTTGATTCAGTTCAGGAGTCTATCAGGGTTGTTCATGGTTTCTCTCTTGGATCGGATTCTCCATATTGTTGATGCGTCACTCCATGTACTGTATGCGCCGCTCTCCATCGTGTCTCCATTTTATGCTGCATTCCTCTAACTGCGTTATCATGTTGTTAATATCCTCCTGGCGTTGAAGGGCGTGTCATCTTTCAAGGTGTTCAATCCGGGATAAGATGGACTCAAATGCATTATTAACAGAACACTGAATTGGCTCTTGTTCCATCCGGGACATCACATGTGGTGGATTCAGCTGCACAGGAGAAGGCGTAGTGTGTTCTGTTCGTAACAAACAGAAATGTCCAGCTAGGATGCTGGTGATTTACTGTTGGATCTAATTCTCCCTCTCTCCTTCTGAGAATATTTATATGGAAGAAATATCCCAGAGAAGAAGATCACAATGCTTGAAGAGAAATACCACAATGGACATGGGTGTGTGCACTGTGTGAAGGAAATAGAGAGAGTAAGAATTGTGTGCCTTGTTCTCCTGGGGATGCTCATATTTATAACCACTAACCTGAAAGTTAGTTGGGAAATATTTTCCCACGATTCATACCGAGTTTCTTGGAAAGTTGGTGGTCACGGTTTGGGACGGTTATGGCCACGTTCTCTGCACTGGAACTGCTCAATGAAGAAGTTTGATTGAGTCTTGTTGGGCCTCTTCTAACTTGGCCCATTCCAAATATCCATAACAGAAACCAATACATCTCCAAGAATGGTTGTATACTCTTCCCATATCTTTGGGCGCAGCTGTAGAAGACTATAGTTGGATCCATTGAGAAGCACTGTATTAACTACCTCCAATATCTCTAATACGTGTTTTTTTAGCTTAAAAATGTTGCCAATAGTGTTTCTGTTCCACTCCTTTGGGTTGTCTTTAGCCTTGACATATTGGTTTCCTAATTGTCATTAGCTAACCAAGACTTTTTTACCCGCAAAGCAAAATTTGGGTGGTCCAACCACGGACCCAGGAATTTAAAGTAAGAGGGGGAAGGTTGATAATTACCATCATTAATCTTCAACCAAGCCCACAATGTTCGGAAGAATATAATGATAATATGTTGATTCTCCTTCCCTATAAATTCTTCTCCTCATCAAAATCTCTCTCCTTCCATCTTAATAGTTTTGTCAAAATCACTTCACCTACATAAGCACTTCCAAGAGAAAAAAAAAATGAAATGAGTTTCTGTATAAGTTAAAATCAACTCATGCATAAACTAATTTTTAGAAGTTCTCTCTTATAGTTTTTGTAAAAGATGAGAGAACTTCTATAAATTAACCTATACATATAATAATTTGAGATTATTGATAAATTTCATTTCATTTTTTTCCTTATTTTATTTTCCTAAAAATACTTCTTTATAAGCTTACTCAAACAATCACACATGTTCAAAATTTGATTATGCACCCTATCTGTAACCTGAATCCATTTAAAAAAATCCACTATGGCCTATTCTCTTATCAGAAAATTTGGTTTCAAGCAAATGAGGAAAAAGTAGTGTATTGGTTATGGTTCTTATGTCACTACAGCCATTTGTTCGGGGCTTGGCCTCGTGGATAATAAGAAAAAACAGATTTGAGCTACATCTATGAAGCTATCGACAGAGCTAATAAGGAGGCAATTAATAATAATTTTTCTATGATAATCCAGACATGGAGTTTGATAAAGAATTACAATATATAGGACTCATTAGTTGCATTAGTAGGATGCTACAATGATGTGCAAGAAAAGGGTCATGCATGACTTTTCCCTAGTAAAAATAGTTGACTGTTAGGTGTTCCATTACCAATTAGAACAAGAAATACAAGAGTTCTGTGTACATAAAAAATTACTTGTGACTTTCATTTGATGATAATAAAAATGTAAGTATTTTATGCTTCAGTAATTAACAAGACAATTACGTTAGTGGCTAATTCTTTTGCCTGGTCATTAAACTAGCATAATATTTGTCCAGTTTGTCATGGACACATCAGAGTCAAATTAGCAAATGATGCCAAACCCATGCTAGTAAATGGGACTTCATTTTCCATTTATTTTGCATTTAAAGGCAAATCAGTTACACCAACCGTGTCAAACACTCTCATATAGTTCAAATGCTTGATTACACATTCATGAGGAGTGCTTCCAAGGGAAGCCTCTCAAGCTTATTGTGTATTCATTAGCAACTAAAGGTTCCACATTTTATTACATTAGATCACTTTACAAGGTAGGAGGGATCCATATGTAGCCGTGTGTTTGAACATAGCCTGCTTTTTCAAGTAACTGATCTGCTTCTGCAGGACCTCTGCTTCCTGGTTTGTAGGGGAGTGGCTTGAATTCCCCTTCATCAATTCTGTGCAAAAGTGGGGTGAAGATCTGCCAGGATGCCTGATAAGAAACAAAAAATGGAGTAATTAAGTTTAAGCGACACGCTCTTGCAATACTCTAGCAAGCATGTAATGATCTTACCTTCAACTCATCTCTGCGAACAAAATGCTGCTGATCACCTCTAATTCTGCAAAACAATTCCAATATCCATTGTGATTTCATGCAAATCGATTTGTCTGATAACAGAACTGATGGATAATGCCAAGTAATGCATGTAATTCCAATTCTTCTATGTACTTCAGCTTGTACGAGCATATCAATTTATGTTTCTATGAACGGATGACCCTATACATGACATGTAGTAATTCAAAACTATAAATATGCAAGTATTATATAATTTAGTCTAGAGCATGCCACTTATAGAGTCAATCTGAATACAGATCCATTGTAAACAATTCTTGTACATCTGGATTAACCCTAGAAACCATTGACAAGCCATATCTATAAACTACGAAAAGGGAACATACGTGTCAAGAATTAGGCGTTCATAAGCCTCTGGAATGGTTACTCCTTGATATCGTTGTCCATATGACAAGTCTAGCTCACTTTGAATTGTAGACATCTCTAGTCCAGGTTGCTTGACCTGCATGATAAGACATTGAACTTGTCAGTCCACTCTTAGAAATATCACTGAATTCATTTTAGCATTTTATGCAGATAACTTTGACTAGCCATACTTACTTTATACAAACCTGCATAGGATTGTTCATGGGTTGGGTTGTGTCGGATTTGGCTAAACTCGTTACCCAAGCAGATTAAACTTTACGGGTTGGATTAGGTTGGATTTGTGCAATTTTTTTAACAAACCAACCTAATCATAAACGAATTGGGTCAAGTTGGGTTAATCGAGAATGAATATTTGAGAAATATTTTTTATTTTATGTAAAAATTAATTTTTTTTATAATAATAATTTGTTTTTACCTAAAATTTTGTAAGTATATAATGATTAAATGTACTCAAAAGAGACCAAATTGTGACAATATTGACTAATAGAATTAATGATTTCAATGCTAATACGATATTTTTATTTTGGATAGAAATTAAGTATTATATTAGCATGAGAAAATATAAACAAAATCAAGACAGAGATAAAAACAACTTAAAGAAGAAAAAAAATAATGGATAGTTTACTTTAATAATTTAATAAACTATGTGAGCTAAAAATTAATGTGTTTTGTATTTAAAAATTAATTTATATATATGATTTGGGTTGGGTCAGATTAAAAAAATAGAACCCATTATCCAATCCATTTATGATTGGGTTTTAATTGGGTTGGGTTGGGTCAGTTTCGACCCAAACAATTTAAAAACTCAACCAAATATAATTGGGTTGGTTTGGGTCGGGTTAGATAACCAGTAGACCTGGACCTGTGAACAACCCTTAACCTGTCGCACATATAATTTGCATAAATTCAAGTATTAAGAACCATATGTATAATCTATTATATAACCATTTTCAAACCCATTAAAAAATAAATTATTAATTAATAGAACAACAGTTCGTATTTATACTATTAGATCATGATCAAGTATTTCTTTCACATACTATTTGACTGAAGATTAGTATATGGTTGAACTTCCTGAATAGTTTTGCAAATAGATTTTGTTTAATCATCACTAAAAGCAAGCTTAAGATAGATGTTAAATGTTTTCATATGTTAACCCCAAATGAACTAGCAAATTTTCCATTTACATTTCAAGAAAATGAAACTGTATTGGGAAATATAAATTCAGTACGTGAACAGCAATGTCCTTGCATTGCTACTTCAGATACTCAATAAATGAATGTAACAGATAAAAGAGAACTGTAAGATGAAATCAGGTCAAACAAGTGGCATGATCAATCTCATTATGGGACATTAGAATGATTGCCTCACCGTAAGCTTCATGTACATAGCTTCTAAAGGCTGTAGGCGGATAACAAACTCATTTCTCCCCTGCTTTTTACCTAAAAAAGTTAAAATTAAGAGTTACTTTTATGCTAAACTGATATTTTGATGACAACGAAGAAAATAGGCTATAGCTATTATTGATGTTAATTGTTGGTATTATACTGCACCAATAAATAAATAATAGATGTCACAGTTTGTGATTTTGGAATATATAGAGATGAAATGACTCTTGCAATTCTCATCAACAGCAAATGCTTGCCATGTTCTTCAAACACAAGAAACATGAAATAATCTTTTTTAACCAAGACAATAGACTACGTACCCCATTGCCCAAAGGCTCCTTGCTATGCGAAGGTAAGGGAGAGGGATATTGTACGCAGTCTTACCCTTGCATATGCAAAGAGGTTGTTTCCAGATTCGAACCCATGACCAACAAATCACCAAGGCACAACTTTACCGTTGTATCAGGGCTCATCCTCAAAACTACTTACCTCATTGCCTAGAGGCTCCTCGCTATGCGAAGGTAAGGAAGAGGGATAGTGTACTCAGTCTTACCCTTGCATATGCAAAGAGGCTGTTACAAGACACCAAAATGCAAAACATATCCCCCTAGGTCATATCACAATAAAATCTTAGGATAGGAGCCAACAATTTTATTGAAAAAACTCTAGAGACTATTCTCTTACTGATACAATGGTATCAATTCTAGAAGACTTTTTCTATATACAGACTGTATCCTTGCCTCTTCCTGCCTCTTCATTCCTCAAAGTAGAATTAAAACAAGTAAAAATGATAGAGCAGGTTTTGAGTGTGTGCAAGACTCTCACCCCAAAGGCCACAAAACCTTACTCAATTCATGGGGTTCATGCTTATCCCTCTCCCCTACTTTCTCCTCACATTTATCCCATTGGAATAAGGAATCAATAAATAGAGAGTTTACTGAAGATTACGTTGAAGTTGCATTGAAAATCGCAGGAGTGCACTCCAATAAAAAAACTTCCCACTTTTGATTCCTTGACAAGTATCCTAAGGGAACTGGCTAGCATTTTCCTATTCCCTTTTTACTCTAACAAAATGCCACCCTCACTTCCTCTACCCTGCTAATTTTTGTCTAGGGAGTGACAAGAAAATCTCCTATGCATACTGTCTTTTACCACACCGCTTTGCTCACATATCCACAACCTTTCCCTTTATTTCTCATCACATAGACTCTAGTTATAGCAGAGTATCTATCATTTTATCTTTCAAAGTAATTCTATTCTTTACTATATCAGACTCCACTTTCACTTTCAAGATTGATATAGACATCAGACAACAAGAGATGCATGACAAACAAAAGCATGTTAAAGAGAGAACAACACCAGTATATCAAAAGTTACAATGACATACACTTGAAAATATCACCAGGGACATCCTTGAATTGAACCCTGATCTCTGCCTTTCTAGAATTTAGTGCCTTCCCTGCTTTTAGTATGAAAGGAACACCTGATACCAAAAAAAAAATTTTTTAGGCACCAGAATGAATATGAACTACTTTATTTTCCTAATTTTTTGCACCAAAGAAATTAAAGGAAGCTCCAGTATTTATTTCTTTTAGGAAGGAAATGCTGAACATTTCATCTGACCTTCCCATCTTTCATTGTGTATTCGTAGAATAACAGTTGCAAATGTTGGGGTGTTTGACTTGTCAGGTACTGTTGGGTCATCTTTATAGCCTTCGTATTGTCCAAGAACAACCTCATCATCTCTAATAGGGAGCACTGATTCAAGAACCTACATTTTTCATATTGCAACCATAAAGTATTATCATATGATCTATAGAGGCATGCTGTGACTCATCTCAAAAACTTGGTAACCATAAATGTGCAACATGGAAACTGGAATGCTTCAGGGTATGAATCATTAAAATATCCCTCTGATGCAGTGCTAATTTGCATAATTAAGTTCAAAAAGGGAGCAAGGAATTGGTACTGATATTGATTAGTTTGTGTCAGAATTAGTAGGCAGAATAAAATGACAGAAGAGAGTAATAATTCCAATGAAAATTGAATAGAAAGAGACACACCTTCACTTTCTCATCTCGAATGTGCTCAGGCCTGAGAGAAACTGGTTTTTCCATAGCAACCAAGCAAAGAACCTGAGTTGGTAGAAAAATAATGAACAAATTTGACATATATTAGGCTGATAATGTCTAATGAACTATTTAATGGATAACATTAAGTATTTGGTGTTTGTTTAATACATAATAAAAATAAATTTTAATTGATAAAGTTCTAAAATATTCATTATTCAGCACATGGAATGCATTCAGCAAAAAAGCTTTCCATACTCAAATCTTTGAATTACTAGTTTGAATAATTTCCTTTAGTCTATCCTCATTTATCTTTTGAAATGCTAATAGTTTCCTCTAATGCCCCTTCAACGGTTAATGTTTTTATTTAAAGATATTGCTCAATGCTTAATTTCAACATTTTAGCACAGAAGTTTCTATGCTAAATTTTTTAGTTCTATTAAGCACACCCTTAATAAGATTTCAAATATTGAGAGACGTGAATTCAAGTATTGTTATATCTCATTGTTTCACAGAAGTTCCTACTTCACAATACAAAATAATAATTACAATGTCAGTATATGAAGCTATTTCATCAGAAAATCAGGGCTTCACCTGCAGCAAATGGTTTTGAATAATATCTCGAATAATTCTGCAAAATAAAGAAAAACAGTAAATTAATTATTTGGGTGTCTTTGTTGTAATAGATGATTATTAATTCTATTAAAAAGAATTATTTAAAAACACTACAATTTTTCAATAACGGAAGATACTTGGGAACGAAGTTAGAGTTTCATTCTTGCGAACGTACTCCCCAGGCGGCATACTTAACACATTAGCTACAACACTGCACAGGTCGATACGCACAGCGCCAAGTTTCTTTTCAATATCAGTAACAACAGTAAAATTGGTGATCAAAAACTTGTTTTTCTCAACATCATTCCATTTTAGAACCTACTATTGGCAATAACTAATCACATGAGAACTTTGCTAAAACAAATTTCTACACATACCCATATTGATCAAAATATCCACCACGACCATCAGTTCCAAAATCCTCTCTGAAAACTATCTGTCATAGAATTAACAGCAAAACTCAAGTTTAAAATTGTGCCATATCAAATCCGGTAATTCAGTAGTTGAATTAGATAAAACAAAAGATTGTTAAGAAAAAAATTGAGATGCTTGTAAAAATAAAGAATGAAAAGAAAAAAAAAAAGAGTTGATAGATATGATAGGACAAACTATGAATTTTGCCAAAGCTCAACCAACAGTACCTTCCCTAACTTCAGTTGAATAAATGAAGTTTAAGTAACTCTCAACCCAAAGTTGTAACTTTGACAATTAAAAATTCTCACCTGTACGTTGTCAATGTTGTCGCGGTTCCAAAGGGGCAAGAAAAACCGATTTGCAAAGCGAAGTACCAACTGCCAATATAAGTTAAATGTAAAGGGATTAATCATTAGGCGAAATTCATGAAACAAACAAGAAGCCATTGTATAATCATTTATTACCAAGTTCTGCACTAGTTCCTTTCCCAAGTAGTGATCAATACGATAAATCTGTGGTTCCTCAAACAACTTTCCAATCTCAGTACTGAGTTCTTCTGCAGATTCTAGATCCTTACCAAAAGGCTTCTCGACAACAACACGTGTCCATCCACCAAGATCAGCTAAGAAAAGGAAGCAGATGCAGCCATATCAATACAATCAGTATTAGATTTCTGGATAATAAACAGGAACCATGAAATGTAAAAGAAAATGTAAAGACAACTGTTATTGTCACAAGAAATGAGACGGCAGAGAGACTTGAAGCCAGAGATCTGCTTTGCAAATGCTAGCTGAACAGAAAGTTCAAGTTTATTTCATAATTATTTAACTTTTTATTTAAACACCATAGATATAACACAGCCACCTGTAACTATCTTTGTGAAGCCAAAATCCCATACCAACAACTGGAAGCAGCCATATGTCTAAGCAATAACCTCAATTTAGCACCAGTATTATCAGGAAATAGATCTTTCAGAAAGTAAACAAGTTACCTACATTTAAATAAAGGTTAAAAAGAATAGAAAGTGGATTCTGTTGTGCTGTCTAGACTAATGTCTTACAAAACATTACTCTCAACAATTGTTGAGCTATGGTTCAGTGAATCGCTGTTTGTATCCCCCACCCTCCCTCAACAAAAAGCTACTGGTCCTTTTAAAACATTTGCAATCAAAAAGGTAAATATCAAAACCATATATTATAGCATCTTACATTTATTCATGCAACAAGTTTTGATCATCTTGCAAACAGATGGATATACTGAAGGTGGAAGAGCAAGATAGAAAAGCCTCCGAGATAAACCCTCAACACTGTTTTTCAAATATTCATGCTCTGAAATCTCTTTATCCAACAAGCGAAAGCCATCCTCAGAATCATAAGAACCACTTACATATTTGATCTAAAAGAAAAAAAATGGAAACAAAGAATGATCATTTTAGATCAACCAACAGAGTATTAAATAGTGAGACCATTACAGAGTATTGACAAAACAGTGCAAGATATCCAGTGCTAACCAGCTGTAAAAACTTCTCTGCATCCTCCAACAGTTGGGGAGAAGCACCTTTGTTTGGAACAAGATAGCTGCACATCAGCTCATATATGTTAGGTTTACAAACAGTTCAAACATGTATCAAAAAAACATATGAACTTATACGTTAGGATGAAGTATACAATAAAACAACTTTGTGAAAGAAGCAGATGACTAAAATTCATGACATGCTGTTCACAGAAAAAAAAAAAAAAAAAAAAACTTCACAATAATATTCTTTTTGGCTGAAAGAAAATAAAGAACCATCAAATATGCCACATTAGTTATTCATATAATTTACTATTTAGAGAACACAACTGCAATTGCAAACACAAACCAGTTAACATCAAACCAAGATCAACAATTTTGCAGTAGCAGGCTGTAAGTGATACCTGTACAATTTATTTACTTATTTCAGAAATCTTGAGGAAAAAGATATAGATTTTAGTTTATAACAAAAAGTCTCACCCACGCAACCGGTTTCTCAATTCATCATCGGATATTTTTGTCCTTGCATAGCCAAAAATGTGAACTTCATCTGGTGGTAAGAATCCCTGCAAATAGAGATGCCAACTGTTGGAAAATGTGATTTAAGGGAATCAAACAACTAGAAAATAGTCCAGTAAATTTCCACAAAAATGAAAAATAGGAATAGACGTTAGATATCAAATTAGCATGTAGAACAAATGAATAGAATTTTTTTTTCATAAAAAAGAAAGCAAAATGGAACTAGTGCTTGCTCAAAGAAAAATTAAGGGTCCCTTAGTCCATCATTAGTTGCATCATCATCAGCAATTCTGCATTAATATTTCTCACTTTTACAACAGTTCTACATCACACACTAATCAACATGATCCACCAAGATTCTTCTTTACCTGCCGGTATAGATGGAAAAGTGCAGGAAATGTCTTCTTCTTAGCAAGATCACCAGAAGCACCAAGCACAACAATAGAGAGTGACCCAGTTTCAGGCACATTTCCTGCCTCTCTTGCTAAGGGGGATTCAGTGCCGAAGCTAGATCTTCGCTCCATATGCCATTCACTAGTTCCCATCCTCTAGCAGCACCGGATTACTAGAACCACTCTGCAATATATTGGTAATTGGTGTGATCTACTTTCTATGTGGTATCAAATTATAAGCTAATATCCAAAAATGATTCAATTGATAAAAATAAATAGAACGATGACAAGTGCCAAGAATTAGAAAGCAACAGGGATGACACTGATTAACCACAACACAGAAACACCCAATTGAGCAATCAGACAAACTATCATCAATCCATACAGTAACACATCAAAACATCCAAATAAGTACCCTTTTGGAATTATGTACACAGTCCAAATCTCAATTAGACAATTACAAACCAAAACAACAGAAACAGCCCCATGAAACTATCTTGTTCTGAAATTCACCCAGTAGGGAAAACAACAACTAGTTCCCAGAAGAATAAAAAAAAAAAATCTTTCACAAGTTTGTCAAAGTGAAAGTGGAGTATTAGAATTTAGAATCAACCTAGAAAGCGAAAAAAGAAGAAGAGGGAAGGGTCAAGAAGAGAACTTGCATGCACATGGATAAAAAAAAAAAAAAAAAAACAATCATGAAACAAAAGGGTGTTTCACAACACATGCAAGGATCAAGATGAAGAGTAGTACCAAGTACCAAGTGATGCAGAGTTAGCTGAAACTGTACCTGGTTTTGATTCTAATGTTGTTTTGCTTCAGAGAGAGAAAGAGAGAGAGAGAGAGAGAGAAGAGTCTTTTTAAGGTTGGAAAACTCAAAACAGTTGGTGTTTTCTTCACCAACTACCTCCTTGGTCATTTGTTGTCAATGTCAGCGCATAGGTCAGACTTCAGAGCCCTCAATGCTGACGTACATTCAGTCCTTTGCACATTTATTCTTTTCCCCCTCTTTTTTCTGTTATTTCTGTTCAGGCCCCTAATTTGGAATGTGCGGATAAAGACATAAAAAAGTGTCTTACGAATGGATTGCAGAAAGAAGTTAAAGTTCTGCTTTTGACTTTTGCAATGTTAATTTTTCTCACTGAAACTAATGCATCTTTTTGACAGTTAAGAGTTAAGAACTAAGTACCAACGGTAAACTAATGTGAAGTGTATTTTCCAGTAGATTAAGCGTCGCATGAACGGTTCAAACACTTCTTTTATGGAGTATTAAGAAAGTAGTAGTATTTTAGTGTTCTAATTTTAATTTAAGTTACAATTCTTTAATTTGTTTTAGTAGTCGAATTATCTTAGCTTTTTAAGTTTTAACTATGACGAAAGGAACAATATAATAGTATTTTTATAGATATTAAACTTCTTCTTTACAGTTCTCACATGATTTTATAAATTCTAATTTTAACTAATTAATTAATTTGTTTTAATTTTATTATCTATATTAATATCTTTTATTTTTATGAATCATTATTATCTTGATCTTTCAAATTTATTTTCATAATTTAAATTAGAATATACAACTGGAAGAGTGAATTTTTTACGTCATTTTCTTCCCTATTTCAATTATGACATTTTCAATTAATTTTTATGATTCGAATATGTATTTCAACATCATCTCCATAGTCATTTTATTTTATTTTATTTATCTCAATCATCTCAAATTGTCAATCTTTTATTATTTTTTTTATCTATATACAATCATTTATAGTTTTCAATCTACCAT
Source organism: Glycine tomentella (assembly GCA_007407185.1). Classification (NCBI taxonomy): domain Eukaryota; kingdom Viridiplantae; phylum Streptophyta; class Magnoliopsida; order Fabales; family Fabaceae; genus Glycine; species Glycine tomentella. Next base: position 71,151 of record PYAF01005711.1, read on the forward strand.
CTTTTATCTCTATTTTTTTTCCTAGATAAAATTTTAATAACTTTTTTAAAAAACAATTAATAGTTAAAAATAAATTTCACAGTTCAAACTATTCATCGTAAATTCAAAATATGGTTTATATATTAAAATATTTATGTTAATTTTTAACTATATAAAACTAACATTTTATATGTGCAGTGCACAAACTAAAAGACTAGTTTGAATAATTATGTAAAATATTTTTTAAACAAATAACATTAAAAATATATTAACTTTAGTAAATTGGAAAATGAATAGATGTTTATTACACATTAATACTAAATATAATTCCGTCTATGTGTGCTTACATGCATGGTCTGTCTCAAGCCAGGATAAATAAGGAGGGTTGGTGTCAGGTGTTGCGAATCGATCGTAAAAAAGTCAGCTATTTTTTATGAAATGAACCTTTATGATATTTCGTTGGAGCATACCTTTCATAGCGACGTATTACATCGGGTCGTGGATGTAGTGAATAATGGGCTAGGGTCCTTGCCACAAGGCAAAGCACTACATCAGTCCCGGAATGTAGTGATAAGTGAGCTAGGGTCCTTGCCGCAAGGCAAGGCGCCAGGTCTTTACCCGGATTTGGTGACAAGCAGGCAAGGGTCCCAACACGTAGATGGGCGAGCGTGGCGGGCAAACACCGCCCAAGGGTTAAGGATGCAATTGGGAAGTTGGAACATAGGAACATTAATGGGTAAATTAAGGGAGTTAGCAGATGCTTTTGCCAGGAGGGAAGTGAATATTGTTTGCATGCAAAAAACTAAGTGAGTTGGAGAAAAAGTCAAGGAAGTGGATGGCACCGGTTTCAAGTTGTGGTACACAGGTAAAACCAAGAGTCGAAATGGGGTTGGAATTATGATCGATAGAAGTTTCAGAGATAAAGTCGTAGACGTAAAAAAGAAAGGTGACAAGATTATGATGATTAAGCTTGTAGTGAGTGATTTAATTTAATTTTAAATATCCTTAGTATGTATGCACCCCAAGTTGTACTGCAATCAAATGAAAAGAACCAATTTTGGAAAAACTTAGAGGAGGTTTTGAGAGGGATACCATGAGAGGAGAAGATTTTCCTCTGAGGAAATCTAAATGGTCATGTTCGCAAAAGCAGCGGAGGTTTTGTTAGAATTCATGGAAGTTTTGGCTATGGGACGAGAAATGAGATTGAAGAAGATATTTTGAACGTTGCACTAGCCTATGATTTGATGCTAGTGAACACCTTTTCCTGAAAAGAGGAGTCTCATCTTATAACTTATCATAGTGGCCAAAATCATAGTCAAATTGATTTCTTTATGACTAGAAGAGAAGATAGAAATTCTTGTACATACTGCAAGGTCTATCCTGGAGATTGTGTCACTACGCAACATAAGCTGGTACTGCTAGAGGTTCGGTTCAACAAAGTACTTAATATGAGGAAGAGAGCTCAAAATCCAAGGATAAGATGGTGGAAGCTAAAGGAGGAAAAACAAATAGATTTCAAGAAAAACATGTTGTGTGAAGGACCATGGAAGTCTATTGGAGAAGAAAATGAAATATGAAGTAAGATGGCTATGTGTGTCCAAAATGTGGGAAGGAGGGTGCTGGGAGAAAGCAAAGAAAATAGAGTTCTTACAAAGGAAACATGGTGGTGGATTGGAGAGGTGCAAGATGCAATTAAACAGAAGAATGAATGCTTTAGATCTTTGCATAAAAGTCCCAATGATGAAAACTTGCAAAAGTTTAGAGTAGTGAGAAAAAATGCAAAGAAAATAGTGCGGGAAGTTAGAGGCAAGGTTTCTAAAGATTTGTATAAATATCTTGGGAGCAATGATGGTGAAAAAGGTATATACAAACTTGCAAAAATGAAGGATATGAAGTGTAAAGACCTAACCCAAGTTAGATGCATCAAGGATGAAAATCAAAAACTTTTGGCAAGAGATTAAGATGTAAGTGAAAGATGGCTAAACTACTTTAACAACCTTTTTAATGGGGATGGCAATAAAAATGAGATGGACTTGGAGGACGCTTATGATGATTTGAATAGAAGATTTGTGCGCAGAATTAATACACATGAAGCTAAGGAGGCTTCGAAGAGGATGAAGAATAATAAAGCTTTGGGACCCGATAACGTCTCTATTGAAATGTGAAGAGGCCTGGGAGATGTGGCAATAAAATGGTTGATCAATCTTTTCAATAAGATTCTTCAATCAAATAAGATGTCTGATGCTTGGAGGAAAGTATGTTTGTGCCTATTTACAAAAACAAGGGAGATTTCCAGAATTGTTCTAACTATAAAGGCATTAAACTCATGAGCCATACTATGAAGTTGTGGGAGAGAGTTATTGAACATCGCTTGAGGAGGGAGACAAAGGTTTCTGTAAATCAATTTGGATTTATGTCAAGAAGATGTACCATGGAAGTTATTTTCTTGATGCGACAATTAATGGAAAGGTATCGAGAAAAGAAGAAAGACTTACATATGGTGTTCATAGATCTTGAGAAAGCATACAATATGGTCCCAAGAAAAGTTTTATGGTGGACTCTTGAGAAAAGTATGTTAATGCAATCAAGGATATGTAAGATGGGGCTACCACATGTGTGAAAGCTTGTAATGGAACATCAAGGGATTTTCCTATCACGTTAGGTGTACATCAAGGTTTGACTCTTAGTTTTTATCTCTTTGCCTTAGTGATGGATGAACTATCAAAAGATATTCAAGAGGAAGTGTTGTGGTGTATGTTGTTTGCAGATGATATTGTGCTTATTAAGGAAACCAAAGATGGTGTTAATAGGAAACTTGAATTGTGGATAAACACTTTGGAGTCTAAAGGATTCACAATAAGGCAGAGCAAGATTAAGTATATAAAGTATGAGTTTTCGTTGCTAAGAGATGGTGATTAAGACCCCATGCATCTACTTGGTCAAGAGGTACCCAAAAAAGATGTTTTTAGATACTTGGGTTCGATTTTGCAAAAAGGTGGAGAGATTGATGAGGATGTAAATCATAGAATCAGAGTAGGGTGGACAAGGCCGTTCCTGAAAATTCTTTGGCCCGGGGCGAAGTGGAAAAAATGGGCTCCTAACACACAAATTTTTTGAAATACAAATAATATTAAAAGATATAAAAATTCATTACATCCCAAATAATTTTCAAAAATGTATATTAAAGATACATATAATGCTTTATAAAAAGTATTTCCTTCGGACATTTCTTGACACAATCATTTATGATCATATCTACATCGATTTTATCCAACATATTTCTCTCAATAGATAACATTGCTTGATCATTCAATCTCTCCTACGACATTGTCGATCTCAAGTAATTTTTCAATAATTTCAACTTTGAAAAACTTCTTTCCGCGAAGCTACTGTCAGGCATTGTTAATAGGATTTGATATGCAATAGAAACGTTGGGATAACAATCTTCATTTTTGACAAATTCAAGAATATCAATTGCTGCCATTGACTCATTTGGTAAAGTCATTTGCAACACCTTCATTTCATAATAAAAGTCATCTGCATCAACATCTGACAAAGTATTATGAGAAAATGTGTCCTCAAAATTATTGCAACAATCCCTTAATCTATTGTTTTCCAAGGACTTCAACCTTGTAGAGTCAATTAAAAATCCAAAAACATTTTCAAAAATCTTTAGTTGATCAAATCTGTCTTTCAAAGAAGCAATCGTCATATCCACAATCACCAAAAAGTAGTTAACTCTAAAAGACTCCTCAGGTGATTGCAAATCTTCATCATGACAATCCTCACCAAATTGTTTTTTTTTTTTTCTAAAAATAAGACGTTTAGTTGGAAAATTTGACTCTATATCCATACTTAACGCGATATCTTTGGCAATACTCATACTAGCTTCAAACTCTTCATTTCTATAATTTTCGAAATATGATATGATACCTTCCACTTCTTTCATAGTAGTATCAATGCACATTGTCTTGGATTGCATTTTTTTACTCACCTTGTTAATTGAAAACAAGATATCATACCAAATAACCATTCCAAGTAAGAATTCAAAATTTTGAAGTGCATTAGCCAAACTTTCTGCTTCACTTTTTGCTTTTGCATCATTACCTGAAGATTCATATAATTTTGACAAAGTCAATCTTATTTTAGAAGCATGAAATCTAATAGCTTTGACACTTTTAATTCGACTTTCTCATCGAGTATCCGATAGAGATTTCACAGTTGCGGAAATATTTTCACGCAAAATTTTCCACCTTTTGGTAGAACTTGCGAACAATGTATATATACATTGCACAATCCCAAAAAATGAAATAGCTTTGTACAAGAATGTGCCATATCAGAAAAAGTGAGATTAAGACTATGACAAGCACATGGCATATACAAAGCTCTGGGATTTAATTCAAGTAATCTCCTTTGAACACCTTGGTGTTTTCCTTTCATATTGGAACCATTATCATATCCTTGGCCTCTCACATCATCAACATTAAGCTCAAGAGATTTTAATGCATTTAATAATTCATTATAAAGCCTCATTCCAGATGTA
>PYAF01005711.1:75772-86411 GCA_007407185.1 Glycine tomentella
ACAAGAATAACAGAAATATTTTGCCTCTTGAATGATTCTCAAAATAGAACTTCTAACACTATGGGCCAATATAGAAATTAGTTTATTTTCAATTTTATGACCAAGATAATGATAATGCATTTCTTCATTTTGAATATGTCTAATATGGTCTTGCATTAGCAAATCAAATTCAACAATCATTTCAATTAAGCTCAAAAAATTACCATTATTCTCCTCATAAAGTTTCTCATTTGATCCTCGAAAAGCTAAATTATTCTTACCAAGACATTTAACTACAACAATTATTCTCAAGAAAACATGTCTCAATCGTTCTTTCTCTTTTGAGATTCCTTGCTGCAAGTCTTTATCAAGAGTTTGATTAGTCTTTAATCTCACTCTTAATTCAGTCCAAACATTCATGATAGTCATATGGTCAAAACTATTCTCATGCTCTTTGAGTTTTTCACTCAAGTGTTTCCAATCATTCACTCCATCAGTGGCTAAAGAGCTCTTTCTATTTAACTTTGTGAACAACTTACAACAAAAACAAAAAACTTTATCTACATGTTTAGAGTAAACTAACCATTTTCTATCGCTACTCTCTCCATTAATCAACTTTCTAGAAAAATAAGCATACGAGAAATGCCTAGAATTACCATCTAAGGGAAATTTAAGATTCAATTCCCTTAAAGGCCCCTTTTCAACTAAGATGTCTCTATACTTGTTATTAAGGATACCCCAATTTCTAGGATCGTAAATATCTAAAGGAGGAACAAAATGCGGATCATCCCCAACATCTTCAACATTTGACTCATTTTGTACATCATTAGGATCATTCACAGTAGCAAATTCCTCATTGATATGATTTGGGGAATTATCATGGTCATTTGTGTCAGAAGCAACCACATTCGCACGATTATAGTCATAATTGGGATTATCCAAATTAATAGTATTATCATTCAAATTTTCATTAGATTGGCCCACATTGTCTACTTCCACTCCTTTAGAAGTCTCTTCTATTCTTTTCTTAAAAAATCTATCAAGAGATCTCCTTTGTGATTCTACTAACTCATCTCTTTCTTTTCTTTTCTCACTTCCAGACAAATATTTAGGCAACATTATTTGGCAATATAACTAATAGCTAATATAACTAATATAGATAGGATTATAGGAACAATAGCACCTGGAGAATTGAACAAAGATAATCAGCCTAATCCTTTGCGTTCTGAATTTGCAATGATCAGCCAAGGTTCCTGCCAATAAAATTGACTAATTAAACCTAATAGGAAGTTTTAGTAAAAGTTTCTTGATTTTCATGTAAAAGTTACACTAAATAATATCAACTAAACAAATATTGCATACTTATTTCTCTCAAAACAGAAAGAAATTGGACTAAACCTTTTCAAAATCAAAGTATCAAACACCCACATTCAACAAATGATCTTCACATACATTCCTAATAATAATCTACTCAATACTCACGAGTCCAATTCGAAAATCAAAATCACAAACTAAAACGGTAAAACTTAATAGTAACAAATAGAAAGTAATGAAAAAAAAAGAGATTAGATTACTACCTTAAATTTGATTAAATGTCGATAACAAAGGCAAAATCGAAAGATACCACTGCTCCCAATTTTTAGAAATCAAAGATCCCTATATAAGAAATTCACTAAAAAAAGAAAAAAAAAAACTTCAGTCGAAAATTAATCGAAAATACAAGAAACAAATAATTACGAATTACAAATTTAAGAAACTAAAACTAAAAACATTAAACACTTACCTCAATTAATCGAAAATCCTAACTCCAAACCAATCAGCAACCGAAAACTGTACTCGAAAGTCGAATTTGTACTCCAATTTTTATTCGAATTCGTACATGAAACCAATCGAATATATACTCAAAATTTTTTGTTGTCGTTGTATAATAAAATTGAATATTGTTACCATTTGCCGTATTTACTCAACAGTCAACAGAGATAGAGGAAGAACAGGAGTTGAAGAGGCAGAGACAGAGGAAGAGCTGAAGAGGCGGAGCCGTGGAGATGGAAAGAAGGAAGAGGAATTGAGGAAATTGCTTGGAAAAGAAAAAAAATTGCTCGGGACGTGTGCAGTCAATGCTTCAGCTTTGCAACACAGCGCAATTATAGTTGGAGATACGTGAAGTACAGCTGTACAGGGCCTTAAACACCTCACTACATATTAACAAAAAAAAATGGGCCTTGGGCAAGTGCCTCGTTTGCCCTGGCCTAGGGCCGGCACTGAGGGTGGATGAAATGGCGGGATGCATTTGGGTTTTTATGTGACCGCAAAATTCCATTTAAGCTAAAAGGAAAATTCTATAGAATAACTATAAGATCTGCAATGTTATATGGAACTGAATGTTGGCCAACACATAGGCAACATGAACATAAAATAGGGGTAGTAGAAATAAGAATGTTAAAGTGGATGTGTGGTTATACAAAGATGGATAAGGTAAAAAATGAAGATATTTGATGAAAGGTAGCAGTAGTACCGGTGAGTGAAAAAATGAGGGAGTATAGATTGAGGTGGTTTGGGCACTTAATGAGATGGTCCTTGGATGCTCTTGTAAGAACAAGAGTCTATTACCAAGAATTCGACACAAAGAGAGGTAGAGGTAGACCGAAACTTACATGGAGAAAGATAATTAAACAAGACTTAATGAAGTGAGATATAAATTAGCGGAAGGTGTGTCTTAGGACAAAATAGAGAAAAATATAAGCTTGGTGGATGGTTAGACCTGTTATTTTCTCTATGTTCCAGACAATCCTTTTTTAGTTCTTTTCTTCTTCATTTTTTCCCTCTTTCTTTCACCCTTGTTTTCTTTTATCTTATTTTCTTTTCTTGTCATTTTCCCCCCTTTTCATCCCCTCTTGTGTTTTTTTTCGAATTTCCTCGTATCTATCATTGGATTCATCTACCACCGACCCCAATTAACTTGGGTTAAAGGTGATGTTGATGTTGATGTTAATTAATACTAAATATAGAAAATATTATTATTATTTATTCTTTTGACTTTTATAAATTTACTTTTATATTTTTCTTCTTCTAAATTTGAAGAAAAAATAACAATTAAAATGTTTCATTCTTAATAAACTCAATTAAAATATATTTTGATTCTTATATTTATCGTAAATCAAATAATAAAAATATACATCAAAATATAAGTACTTACTATTTTAAATAATTTATATTTTTGTTGTTTGTCCTCTTATTATTATTATTATTATTATTATTATTATTATTATTATTATTATTATTATTATTATTATAAGTGTTAATGAAAGTTATTTATTGAATTAAACTTTTGCACACCTAATTAATAATACATTTTAATAAATACACATTGTTGAATACAATGGCTTAATTTCATGAGAGGGGTGGATTGGAATCACAAAACTTTTTAATAAAACCTATTGTTCTTGAAAACTTTTTTTTTTTTAAAAACTTTTTTAAAAAAATCCAAATTAATACAATTAGTGAATCAAGTGAGTTGTTATGAGATGCTCTTCTAATTGTCTTTCTATCCCTTAATTCAATTTTAAATTTCTTCTAGGTATTGCTATGATTTACATCCATTTTATCCTAACAACTTGAGTTTAGATTTATGTCAATCATAAACCAATGGTTACAAATAAACTTTACAAGCAAAATGCATACACACATTCTTACAATTCTTGAAACTTACAAGAATTTACACAACACAGAACGCTACTACATCTAATGCTCCTATTTTTGAAAGATCATGAGTGTCTCGCTATTCAGTTGGTTAGAGACTGATATGCTTGCAATGCATGACTGCAGTTAAGGAATTTTGCCCATAAAGAAAATCAAATATGAATTATCTTATTAAATAGACCATTCCTCCAAATGTGAACATAACTGGGTCTTATATTATTGCACTAATCCTATGAGACATCACAAATACAAAATTAATATACATTAATTAATACAAGTAATTATTGTTATATTAAATTTCAAAATTACAACTAAAAAATGTTTAAAATTATTTAAATGTTTAAGTTTGATTTACAATTTAAAATATTAAGTAAATGTATTTAGTATCTCAAAAAGATAAAATAATTCAATTCTTTCTTTGTGTCTTAAGTCGAAGGATTTTTAAGAGACTAACATTATATCTTTCTAAAAATTATCTACACATGCATCTTAATATTTTATAAAATAAAGTGTTAAATGAAAAAAATAATTGTATTTAATATTTTAGAAACAAAAAATAATATATACTTTCTATATAAATCAAGAAAATTTGACAATAAAAGATGTATCGTAGTTGATTAAGCAGGGTGTATGAGTTATTGTAAATTCTTTGATATATTTATCTTCATTTCTAACGGATAAAAAAATTAAGAGAATTTGAAAATATGTTTCACAAGATGCCATAGAGCAGTTAGAATAAAATATTTAATATTTTTTTAAACATATAAAAATTATTTAATATCTTATCTAATAAAGGTTAATGATCCGTTTGGTTGGAAAGAAATGAAAATAAGAGAAAAAAGTTTAAAATTTGAATTGAAAAGAAAATAGAAGGAAGAAAAAAAAATTAAACTTATTTTTATAAGTTGATTTTTTTTTCTTTCACTTTCTCTCTAATAAAAAAAATCTTGATTATCTATATTTTTCTTATTCTCAATTTCTCTTCTACTAAACATAGGATCATGGTTATCAAAATTGCGATTTAACTCGCAAAATCGTACGTTTCTACGAGTTTACTAACCCCCTGCGATTAAAATCGGAAGTAGAATCGGTTTTGAAGTAGACTCGTACGAGTCTACAGTAGAATCGTCCGATTCTATGCAAAATCGCTAGTTTGCTTCGAGTTTGCGAGTCCATCGAAAGTGAAAACGGCGTCGTTTTGGGGCTTGGGTCTGTGCTTCGTGCTCCCCTAGCTTCGAAAAACCGAAGAAGAAGAGGATGCAATGTAGCAGTTGAAGAAGAAGAGGACCAAATGCAGCACAACGCAGTGCAGAGAGGAAGAAGAAGAAGCTGCAGCAAAAGGAAGCTTTTATATGGGAGGGTTAGGTTTTTTTATTTGGGCCAGATTTGCTTCCTGCACCCCTTTATTGCTTAATACAACTTCTTGCTCAGTTTTTTTATATTAAAAATTATCTTGCTATTTACACTGTTTTTTTTTATTAATACACTTTACTTGTGTTATCAATTTTAATACTTCAATTGTTATTTTGAATTTTTTTAGTATCCCTTATTTATAATTGCACTCATTTAATTTGACAAAATTAGTTATGTCATTGTTTCATATTTATATATAGATAATTTATTTATTTATTTTTATCTGAAATAGACTCTTACGATTCTACGATTCGATTCTACGAAGCCTCCACGATTCTACGTAGAATCTCGATTCTGACAACCTTGCATAGGATAAAAGTCACTGATTAAAGAATTAAAAAAATCATTGAAAAAATTGTTATCAATACACTTTCATCTTAATTTTCAATGCATTAGTTACATGATTTAATACAAAAAATATATTATTAATTCCTTAATACGTGCAGGTGGGAGAATGAGTGTGTAGGGTCGGGCATTTGTGGCAGTGTAGAGCCAGTATAAAAAACAAATTGAAAAAATAGGAAATCATAAATGAAAATAATAAAAAAAAGAAGCAAATAACAAAAAAATGGGAAACTATATAAAATAAAGTGTTGCAATAATTATTTAAAAAGTTAAAATAATAAAATTACATAACATAAAAACTATTATCTAAAATTATTCAAGACATCTACAATAAAGAGATATAAAAATAAAAGTTCAGTTTAAGTAGAGTGTTTTTACTTTTTAGATTTCATATCCACACTCTGTACCCAAATTGATATTTTTGAATTTACAAAAATAAACTCCGACCATTGACTATCTTTAATTTGTGGTTATAGGTTTAAAAAGTAATTGAATTAATAAATACCCTCATTAAATATAATTCAATTTAAAATTTTAATTTAAATGTACCAATATAAAGTTTTCATATCTAGAAGACGAAGAAGAAAGTCTTCACCTTATAAATAAAATATTTTCAATTCGATCAAAATAAACCATAGGAGTCAAACATGAAAGGAGGAACTCAGATGGCTATTTAAAAATTTAATTCGGCGAGGTTGGAAGTTGTCGTGCGAGAATTAACACTGGATTTTGTACACACTTGAAGGGATTACTAATTAAAATAAATCTTATTTGAATGATGAAAATTAAAATATTTATAATTTTTAAGTAATCATATAAGCACTAAAGAAATTTTAATTTTGACTACATGTAGTTATTAATTCATATTTAATAATAATAATCATAATAATAAAATAAATAATAAAAAATACTATAATAATAAAATAAAGACGGAATTTTGTAATTCCTTTAAATAAAAAATAAAAACAAATAAAAAACAATGTAATTATTTAGTTTTTTTTAAAAAATAACAAATTATAATAATAACATAAGAGTCTTGTTAATTAGTATTTTTAAGAAATTAATTAAAGAAAAATAATTATTTATTATTAAATTATAAAAGAATTAAAAGAAATAAAAAAAAAAATAATTTTACCGATCTAATAAAAGTTTCTCTTTTTAGTTCTATAAGCATTAGTTATGTACCATAAAATAGACGAATTTGTACTCTTGTAGGACCTTTGTGTTAAAACTGAAGAATTGAATTCACCAACTCTGAAAGCCACCGGTGGTAGCAATCATGAGACTAGTTGGTCTCGTAGCGTCCCACCTACCCAGGGCTGCCAATTAATTAACTCATTTGTGCAGTACCATTCTATAAATTTCGTCATTTTGCAGCCTGCGCTTCACATGTTGTCATTGGATCTCACAAAACAACTATTAAGAATGGTTACTATCTTATAGTATTCGACATCAACTTGTTTAAATACATGATTACAAATATTTATAAGAGTTTTTCTCTTTGGTTGATATATTGACAATCTGTTCATTCAAAAAGATTGGTTGTGGTGTTACTTTTCTTTGATACGTATTGGTGTTTTAGTTTTGTTTAAATTATTGATATTTTAGAAATTTAAAAGTTTTTAATATTTTCTTACCACAGGGTGTCTTTTTTTTATCATCATGTATCATATATTTACAACTTCATCGATAAGAGAAAAAGAAGTTATAAACTTTACTATTATCCGGATATAAATTATTATGTATAATAAATTAAGTTATTGACTTTTATAGTATTTATTCTGAAGGACAGTTGTGAACCGAATTGTAATTTATTATTCAAATGTATCATCAATTGTCACGTAGATACAAGTATTAACTTTAACTAAAGTCTTTTAATAAAACAACTAAAGTAAAAAAGAAATTACACTTTCAAAGACCTAAATGACATTTATTTGCATGTGCATCACCCTATGGTCTGATTGTTGTTGTCTCTACTGTCGGGGATCGACTCCGTGGCGTGGCTTGAGGCCGACTTCTCGGGCTTCAATGGGAGCGATTTTGGAGTCGGTGGCAGGCATTTTGATCGGCTTTGGCGGTGTGCTCTGGACCGACATGCCAGGAGGACGCTCCGGTGCTTTCAAGGAATCAGTGGTGGTGGTGGTTATTTTCGTGGTGGAAGGTGGGGATCCGCTAGCGATGACGGGATTGACGAAACCCTAATTTGTTCTATTCAAACTCGAAAATTATTTTTAAGCTTGCATCCTTTTTTTAAATGCATATGAGTTTATTTTGATATTAGAGTATAGTTATGGCTGCTAGTAGGGCACGAGCTGTTGTGGTAGGAGTTGGTCCACTATTTAGTCATGTCTTGCGAGAAAATGTTAACTGATACCATATTTCGTGAAGCTTTCCCACCTTTGTACCCAGTTGTTGTCATCATCACTTGCTTTATATTTAGCTTTAACTATTATGTAATATATAATTTGAGGGTCACACGCACGCTACATTGATGTATTCAACGAGTCTATAGCCTTGGCCGACAGGCCCGGGTAATCTTTGAAATTTCATCGTGATGGGGATAGATCATTGCAATTATTGGTCTTCAACGAGGAATTCCTAGTAAGCGCTAGCTAAATGTGTAGCATGTATACTCTACAAAATTTCCAATAGATTAAATTACTTAATGCTAGCATAAACAACCTCAGAATCACAAATGAAAAACTACATGCCACAGGGATACTCTTCAAATATTAAGAGCCTTGTGCAGTTGAAAGACATAAAACTAGTTGACTTAAAGTCTTTATGGCATTTTTGTCTACTAGCATTCAAATAATATTTCAGATCTTAACTTGTAAACAACATATGATTTCCTTTAAGGGAATCAAAAGTTAAATGATACTGCAATATACATATATATATGTGTGTGTGTGTGTGTATGTATGTATGTATCTACACTAAATAAAGTTCTCTATAATACACATCCATCTTAGGAATAAAATGGTCTTGGGTGATACAGGGGTGGTAATGTTGCACAAGGAATTTAAGTGAAGATATCTTGGGTGATATGATGTATGTTTGAGGATTCTAAGTTATGCCATCCATTAGTATTGTTGGGTGAGAAGTTGGTAGTTTAAATGAAAATTGAACAAAGTTGGATAGACTACTAAGTCCTAATCTCTTGTGGTTGGCGAATTTTGTGTTTTAAAATAACCTGAGGGATATAGGTCTATGGATTGAGACAACTAGATTTTTTTGTGTGTAAATCTAATGTTGGTGATGTGAAAATTAACATGATTGGCATCTTCATGCTACAGCTAGCCACTTAGTTGTCAGACAAGTGTATAAATACCTTTATGAATATACATATTGTTATGTGCTTATGTCTTTGGGAATTGGTATTAAAGCTAGGGATATTGTTTAATATGTCAAAATGTTCCAATATTCAATTCTTGTGCATCTGTGTTTTTCTTTGATAGATGGAAAGGAAAAGTTACTAAGCATGATTGGTTTAATCGATTACAGCTCATTTTAATCGATTACATTGTTCGTAAAACTTTTCCAGATTATGCTAAGAACACTTTAATCGATTATATGGAAGTTTAATCGATTACATGAGTTACATTAATCGATTACTTTGGCAATTTAATCGATTACATTCAGTTATAAATGTTGGTTATAAGTAGCTTGTGAGATTTTCTGAAAGATACTGGTAAATATTAATTGGATACAGAACGTTAAGAATGATGAAATCCAATCCCGCTTTCTCATAAAATATATTTTCATTTTCGTTAAGTTTAGATATTTTACTTTACCTGTATCAACAAATGAAATATCGTTCGACCTACTTGTACATAACTATTCAACTATTTAATTCCATTTGGATTAACTGAGTAAGCTCAAGTCCTTGTGGAAACGATCTTATATATTTTGAAACTTACAACGACAAATCGGTGCGCTTGCCGAGAAAATTCCTAACAAGTTTCTGGCGCCGTTGCCAGGGACTTGAGTCGCTCGCTTAGTTCTTTCAAATTTATTTTTTCAGTTGAATAGAATTTTTTCTTTGCTTTTGTTATTTTCAATTTTGTATAAATTTTCTTGTTTTTTATTTTCCCTAACCTCAGTACTTACAAAAATTATTGCAAGTTTGTTCCTTTTCCTTTTGAGGTAAATTTCTTGCAGCTACATCAATATTTAAAATTAGAAATTACCAAGACCATAAAGGAAAAGAAACGAAACAACCAAAAAGCTACCGAGAGAAATTTATTCCATCTAGATTCTCCTTCACCTATAAAAGCCACCTCTAAAATATGGCTAATAGAGGAGGAGAGGAAAATAGACCACCAAGGAGGACTCTGGGTGATTATGCGTATCATCAAAGACCAAAGCATTACAATAGCATAGTCATTCCTCCTTTCAGTAAAAAAGTTGTGGAATTGAAGCCCGCATTGCTCAGTCTTATTGGATCACATCCGTTTGCCGGACTAGATCATGAAGATCCATACACTCATTTGTCTACTTTCATGGAGCTGTGCAGTACTATGGGAGCCTCTGATGCAGATGCTGAAGCTGTTTATCTTAGAGCTTTTCCATTATCCTTGACAGATAAGGAAAAGGTATGGCTTCAATCCCAACCTAACAAAAGTTTTAGCACTTGGGAAGAAGTGGAGGAAAAGTTTATTGCAAGATTCTTTCCCCCATCTAGATTCATAAATGCAAAATCTGCTATAGCCACTTTCTCTCAAGGTGTTAATGAATCTCTCTGTGAGACATGGGAGAGATTCAAATCATTACTGGGTAGGTGTCCAAATCATAACTTTGATGATATTGCATAGTTACATATTTTCTACAGTGGTTTGAGACCTCAGACAAAGATGATTCTTGATGCCTCAGCTGGAGGTACAATGATGTTAAAGAGCCCGGAAGAAGCAATTGTAATCATTGACTCCATAGCAGCCAGTGATTACTAGTCTCACCATGATAGATCTTCGATTCAAAAGAAAGATATAATGGAGATAGATACTCAGAATGCAATTCTAGCTCAGAATAAGCTCTTGACTCAGCAAATAGAGGCCTTGACAAAACAAATAGGCCAACTTCCTCAACAAATTCAACAAGCACCTCGTGATTGCCAACAAGAAGAGGAGGCTTATTATATGCAGAATCAGACCAGATCTCAACTAAACTTCCAAGGAAATTACCAAAGCTACAGAGATGGTCTATG
>PYAF01005711.1:97609-115424 GCA_007407185.1 Glycine tomentella
AAGCTATTGCACGGCCAAATCAAGGAGATAAGAGAATGGTGTAGAAGTCTCTTGATCAAGGACACTTGTAAGGCTTTAATTCAAGAGCCAATAAGAAGAAAACAACCAAAAAGCAAGGCAATTATGAACTTAAGATATTTTCACTTAAAGGCTAAGTAACCTAGCATATAAAAGGAATGGTGGGGACCAAAGTGGGGCTGATTTGCACGGCCAAGTATCCCACTTTCATCCATCCCTTTCACTTATTCTTCCACCTAAAAACAAAAGCCAAACAAAGAAACCACACTTTGAAAGTTCACGTGGAAAGGCTTAGGACTCTTGAAGAAAGGTAGCTTAATTTCAAACAAGGAAAGCCAAGGTATGGGAAGTACTATGGTACACATGTTTAGATAATTAATTATGTTATCTTAACATCTAATTCTATAAGATTTAAGCTAAGTTGTCATTTATTTCCATAAGCCTTAAATTTTGTATACCATGTGTTTGTAAAAATGCTTCAAAGAAATAAAATAATACCTAGATGATGATTTAGATAAGTAACTTAAGGAATAATTATTTTAAATGTTGTTTAGTAAGAAAGTGACTAGGAAATCCAATTATCTATATTTTGTAACTATGTCTAATTGTTTTATTAAAGCTAGATGTTACTTTATTATTTAATTGATGTTGTTGTATGTTACTTATTTAATGATTGAATGTGATTTGTACCAAGGTTGTATGTTACCTACTTGATGTTGTTATGTGTTACTCACTTGATGTTGAACTATAATTTGTACTAAGGTTATCTGTATATTGTTTAAGATATTGAAAATGGTGAAATATGTATCCTTAAAAATGGTGCACTTATATCTGTTATTGAATAAATCACGTTGGGTGATTAAAAGTGTATAATGCCAAATTATGAGAGTTTTGATAAAGAAAAAGAAAAAAGAAAGATGAAAGCAAGCCATTACATTTATCATTTGCATTTATTCCCCTCGGAGTGGAGGGAGGTCTCACTGGAGTGGGTGGGACTGTTCCACTGGAGTGGGTGGAACTATTGGTACCCTTTTATCCCCTCGGAGTGGAGGGAGGTCACACTGGAGTGGGTGGGACTGTTTCACTGGAGTGGGTGAAACTATTCTGATTTTGGTACCTTTTATTAGGACTCTGAGATCTCAACCATGCATCATGATAATAAAGAAAGCATGCATCATTCATCATGTATCTGTTTTATGTTGTTATTTTACTTCTGTTGTTTATCTAACCATGTTTATTATGTTAATTATCTAACCATGTTTATCATATACTTACCCGATTTGTGTTTGTGGTTGACACCTGTGATGACCCCAATTTATTTGGGCGAGCAGAGGAATAGTAAGCTAAGGAAATCATTGAGGAAGGAGCTGGATATTCTATATGTTGTATTTGTAATTTTCTGGTTGTCTGTATTTGATGCTACGTTGAGCTGTATGTATCTTGTTTTGTAACAAACTATTTGGGACTGTATTGTATTTGGACTGTATATTGAACTATGTTTGAACTTTGTATTTTGACAAAATTTACGAACGCGTCAAAATAAATAACTTATGACGTATAATTAGTTTTACGTAAATGAATTACGTAGAAATTTTTTTTCTGTAAATTAAGAAGCGTAATAAATTAAAAAGGTCAAGAAACGTAGTCGTTACACGTTTTCTTGTAAATTGATTGTTACATCGATAAATCTATAAATAGGCACAACACTAATCATTTTTTCCTCGTTACGAAGATTGCCAAGTCTGTATACACCAACATGTCGCACTCGAAAATGACTATTGATTCTGAGGACAATGTGTATGTTTGAACCCATGTTTAACTCAATTTATATATTTTTTTCATTTACTTAATTGATCAATTTACTTTACTGCTATTCTCTTCTTCTACCTTCTCCAAACTCAAAACTTTTTCAATCCCTATTTTTTCTTTGAATCCTTACTGTTTGATTTTTTTGCATTTTATATTCTGCTTATTTTGCATTTCATTTCATTTTAACTATGCATTTCATTTTATTTTCCTACTTGGTTTTTTATTAAACACTCAATTGCATTTTTGCATAGTTAAAATGAAATGAAATGTGAATGAAATGCAAAATAAAGGGTTTCCTTTTCAAACTTATAATTGATCATATCTATATCTTAGAGAAGATATTTGATTTTATGCATAGCATTCTAAATGGATTGATTATTTGTTCAGGTAAATTTTTTCTCAAATTGATGTTCAATGATGTAAATGTGAGTTTTTATACTTGTTGATTATATAGAAAATTAATTTTTATTCAAATAACTCTTCTAAGTAACTCAATGGCACAAAATTGTATTCTAATTAAAATAAGATAATATTGAATTAATCTCATATTTTCTCTAAGTTAAAAGTTGTTACACTGTTAAATTAACAAAAAAATCATAATTGTGATTCTATCTCACTAAATAAAATAATTGTGTGTAATTGATTAAAATCAAGAATGGAAAATTAATAAAATTTTAAGTCGAACATCCAAATGAATTTACACCATAAAAAGGTAATATAATAAGCATTTTATTGTGTCTAATTATGGGTGAGTTTTTAAAACTTTTTTCTTGAAAAATTACTTATTTTAATAAAAATGAGCAACTTTTTGTTTTCTTAGTGTATTTGTCTAAATTATTTCTACTTTAAAAAGTTATTTTCTGGTTATTTTGAGAAGTAAATCCTATCTACTTATTTAAAAAGTATTTTTTAAAAGTACTTATTTTAAATTACTTTTTTAAAAAAAATTAAACAAATTAACCTTATATAATAAGTATTTTGTCGTGTCTAGTTGTATATTGTGACATTCATCCTAATCAAATTCTCATTTATACTATGATTTTGTGTTTTAACTTTTAATTCATGTCTTCATTTCTTTAATTTTCTGAGCAAGTCGTGTGCATTTGTGATTGGAAAAACATAGGTATAAAATATAGGGTTAAGGATTAGAATAGGGATGAGGATAGAGACAAGGTGAGGAAACTCGACCTCCACCAAGGCAAGGGTTGAGTATCCATTTTCTATTATCGACAAGGATGGGGGTCAGAGTTAGTGTCTTAGTGATAACTAATGGAGTCATTGGTAAGAAAGGAAAAATCGCCCTTGCCTTGTTGCCAAACCTAGTTCAATAGCTACCTGGAACAACAACAATCATATAAATGAAATTTAAAAGGTAATTGTAAACAAGAATTAATAATGTGAATTTGCTAACCTGGATGAGGTGATATTGTGAATGTTCTGTTGGACAATGCATGTGCCACATTGTGTTTAGTGGGGCTGGGATAATGGTCCTATTTGTATAAATATTTTCATTTGTATTTTAAGAGAAGGTAAAATAAATTAAATTTCTCATCATTAAGTTAAAATTAATTTATGCATTTGGATTTTTTATAAGTTTTTTTATTTAATTAAATACTCCAACAGTTTTTTTTACAGAAACTACTCCAAAAGTAAAGTACAAAAATCGATTTTAACTTATGTGAAAACTAAATGCATTTAATCTTCTTATTTTCTTCAATAATAAAATTTTAGGATAAATGACCATTTTGGTCCTTGAAAGTGTATACCAATGAAAATTTAATCCTTGAAAGATAAAAAAAATTCTAGTACAATCCCTCTGAATGTTTAAAAAGTGCGACAATTACGTCATGTGTACAATTTAATGCCAAATTGGTGTTTGAACATTTTATCTTAATGATGAATTACTCCTTCAACATTACAACTTAATAATAAAATGATCTCAAATTATAATTTTTGTTATTTTCAAGGACTAAACTGTCATTGGCTTACACACTCAAGGACCAAAATAGTCATTTACCCAAAAGTTTATTCCAATATATCATCAATACAATAGTGATGTAATGTCTACAACCATTAGACATTAGGTTTTCCAAATCTACCTTGTAATGAAACTCAATCTTCAAGCAAGCTTCAAGAACTTTGAATTTCGCACTTCCACAAAATTTTGGGTTGTTTAAGGCTTTTTAATTCAGCAATGGAAGATGGAAGAAAGGTTAGGGATGAAGATGGATGGCACCATGGAAAATCTTTCCAATAAGCCTAGGAAGAATCACCACAATAGCATTGAGAAGCTATTGATAAGATTCAAGAAGTTCTTGAACAAGAACAAGAGAGAAACTCTCACAACAATTTTCAGAATTGTATTAATGAATCAAAGTTGTTACAAACAGTTTTTGGGGAGTTTATATAACCCACGAAATAACAAGCTAAATGACACTAAATGTAATGCAAATGCAAATTAAAATGAAACTTAAATGAAGCTTGAAGTGCAAGTTTTCCCTAAATTGACCTTTGGCTAACCCAAAATGTGCAGATGCAATTTCTGCTGAAGTGATCGATTAATACGTCCATGTAATCGATTAAATACCCTTAAGTAATCGATTACTTGGTCTTGTAATCGATTATTTTGTTTTAAATCTTCCTGGAAACAGATGTATGAACAAAATAATCGATTAATTCATCATGTAATCGATTAAAACAGAGCATTCCTTATCAAAAAGTGCCTTGTAATCAATTACAGACACGTCGTAATCGATTAAAACAGTCAGGATTTGCTAAATAGATAGCATTTGCTTGTGTAATCGATTACAGACACATCGTAATCGATTAAAACAGACAACACTTGTTTATTACAAAAGACAAGACTTTTGATATGTTTGCATTGCATTGGTGTGCTTCTTCATGCTTGTCCACAAGATACAAGGTATTTTTGATGTGGTCTTGAGGTGCTTGAGTCCTACCTCTTGTCATTGGTCCTTTAAAGCTCACCAAAGGAAGTGCTTTAAGCTCTCCTTCTAGACCTTTAGCTTGCCTTGGACCTCCATCAAATAGGCTTAAATATGTTTTTGATCTCTCAAATTTTAGTCACTTTTGATTTTGGCCCTCTAAATTTAAATTTTTTTAGTCCCTTTATTTTTGAAAATACTCCTTTTAGTCCATTGCAACTTATTTTTTGTGGTTTAGATGCGTAGTTTATGTTGCTTTTTTTACTATATGAGGGATTAAAAAGAGTATTTTTTTATAATTGAAAACTAAACGAAGTAAATTTAATTTTGAATGACCAAAATCAAAAGAAACCCAAATTTCAAAGACCAAAAACATATTTCAGTGAAGACAATAATATATTTTTTTTATCATAAGAATCAAAGACATGTACTAGGTAAAAACAATATGAACAACACACAATAACCAAGAGGGGGGTGAATTGGTTTAAACTTGTTCTTTTAAAAATATTTAAAGAATCAAAGTAATTAAGATCGTATCACAAATAAACCAAGAATGCTCCAATTAATCAAACCACTCAGCTCAAGAATGTAATCACAAACCTTTAACTTGTTGAATAAGAAAGATAACACCAAAGAATCACATATTATGACAGCAAGAAAAGATTATAAATATGTAGTCAACACAATGGTTTATACTGGTTCACTTCTCACCCTTGAGAAGTTATATCCAGTTCTTCCAACCACAAAGGTTAGAGTTCCACTAATAACAAATTGTTCTTACAAGCTTTTTACACAACCACTCTTAATCAAACATTGATTAAGAATGAGACTTCTAACACCTTAGAATCTCTATGATCCAAGACATATAGATCACCCACCTCTACTCTTATCCCCTAGGAACACCTATCCTAATAAAGCTCTAAGAAATCCTTGTTATTAATACAAAAAGTAACTCAAAAGAATACACAGCAGAGTGTAAAGAAAGAAACCACCTGTGATCCAGTAAATGATGAATGCAAATGATTTACCAGACTTGGATTGGAAGGTGGAAGAAGTTACTTCAGAACTTTCTTTAAAAAACTTCTTTTGAAAGCTTGTCCAAGAAGAAACCCTCCTTTGAAATCTTTGAATCTTGAGGATTTTAGGACTTTACAATGTTTAGAACTTGAAACCTTTTCTTGCTCAGAAAGCTAATGAATGTACATTGTAAATTTCGTTGTTATTTTCCAATAGGGTTAGCAAAGTGGGTCAGCCCACAAAAACGGGTCGGGCTAGCCCTAGCCCACCAAAAAAATGGGATGGGTCAGGTTGGCCCACTTTTACAAAGAAGACTGAAAATGCTAGTCCACCCCACTTTAAGGTGGGTTGGTGGGCCAGCAGGCCAACCCACCTAAAAATAAAAAATAAATAAATAATTTAATTTTTTTTTAAAAAGACAAAAGAATATAAAAAATACAAATATAATTAATTTGTTAAAAATTAATGATAAATCCTGATCTGCAGTCATTTTAATAATTTAGAGTCTGATTTTAATATAAAGATTAATTAAGTAATCAATAGGAGTATTAGCAGATCGGTTTTGACTAAATTTTGGACCCAACTAAATCAAATTTAATCGGTTCGGTTTTCAGATTTTTTTTCGAAACTCAATTCAACCCAACCCGTTCATGAACGGTTTGATTCGGTTTGGGCCAACGGGTTACCCATTTAAATTTGATCTTTTTTTCTTTGAACTACTATTTTATATCATGATTCATCCAAATATCCAATACAATTAACATAATAGGGAAAATAGTCATTTTTGTCGCTAAATGTGTAGAAACCTGACAAATTCAGGGAGTTTGGTAATATGAAAACAAGTAAATGATGTGATTTTGGTAAAAAACACTAAATTTATGGCAAGTTTTACAACATGAAAAAGACCTCGGGAAAAGGATATGTAGAGATTTTTGTCCCTTTTGTTTAATGGGTTTTGAAAATCCTTATGTGTTAGACCCAGTCCTGTTTGAGAGAAAAGTTTACACTTGACAACGTCAGATATCCGCTTAATTGGTTGTTGTCCTTTGAGTTGGTAAGACCATTTTTAAAAGAAACTTTCTTAATTATAGGTTAAAACAAAATCAAGCGTGTTGGTGTTGAATTACATGTTAGAACAAAATCTAGTGTGTTGGTCCAATGGAAGAATTAAATATATTTTACAGGTTAGAACAAAAAAGGGGAAAGATGAAGATTAAATTATATTTTATTTTTAAATGAAACGAAATTTGGGATCTGACAAATTAGTCCAATGAAATTTTACTGACATTTTGGTCCAATGGAAACTTACTAACGTTTTGGTCCAATCTATTCAGTAACCATGTCATTTTTGTGACATTTTCGTCCCCTTATGCCATATACGCTCTTCCATAAACGGTAATAGATGAATGAATTTATCGCACTTTTTTCACTTTTGGGGACTAAATTTGAATTATCATCTTTCGACGACAAATTTGTTAGTGCTCTACATATTCAAGGATGAAAATGGATATTTACCCTAACACAATATTATCAAATGTCTGAAAGTAGTAAAATTGATTCATATAATACTATCAACATAATATTCTAAAATAGACTCATACAAATTAAAATAAAATATTCTTCAACGAGATTTATTATAATAGTCTGAATCACAGCTATTTTTTACAAACTAATTTCTTGCAATAAGTTTTGGTGCAACCAGATTTGTTGAAACAAATGAATAAAATGATTCATTAATTTTATAAACATTTGTAGTTTCAATACTGGAAGTCTCAATATTAGTAGGATTTAAAATCAAACCAAACAATTCTAAATTTTTTTATCGGTTTTGATTGGTTTAGTTTGGTTTTGATCAAATCTATAGATCTAAACCTGTGACCCAACCCGTACATAAACGATTTTGATCGGTTCGATTCGATTTTGACTCAACTACATAAATGACCCAACCCAAACTATTCGGATCGGTTTGGGTCAATTCGGGTTCGCGGGTGATCCGTACCCGTGAACACCCCTAGTAATCATGTCTTAAACTAATAAACTCTAATAAACTAGTAGCCACTTAAGAGGAAGAACACATGAATTGGACCTCACATTGAATTGGACCTGATAGTCTACTTACAAAATTTCCCATCCTTGTATTGATTTATAGAAGCCACAAAAGGCAGTAACTGATAATCTGAAACAAGAACATTTTTCTGCTAGGAATACCAAAGGTATCTTCGAAGTAAAACAATTCAATTATGTTTAACTTTAGATCATTCAAATTTACAAAGAATTTCTTTAGGTGAAAAGATCAAAGGACAACCCAGGTGATTGGTTGGATCGTTCAAAAGAAAAACAGCTGGAACATCTTCCAGGTTGAATCACAAAAATAACCTCAACCAAACTACCATTAATGGTAAACCTGTCAATATGCCAACATTTGAAAAAACTATGCTTTGAGATGGCAATTCTTTATTTGAAGTTCACCTCCAAAAGATCATAACGAAATATAGTAATTTCAAATTTTATTTATAGGGGTAGGATCAGACAAACAACTGAAAATGAATGATATTAAAGCCTAATTAAAGACATTCTAGCAATAATATACCAATTAGTTGATAATTATAAATGATACTAAACCATCATAAATTAGATTACCTCATGCTACATGAAGAATCAAACATTTGGCAACATGTTTCAATGCAGGTAGGGGATTGCACACAAAGACTACTGTATAAAACACGTTGCTCGTACCATCTCAATATTATCTTAGCTTTCATACATAAAGGTTATTTTATTTGCCTTGTCACTGCTTTGCCTTCAAGGATGAAGATGGTGACACCATAATGCAAGATTGGTAGTGCAGTGTTGTTAAGTTCAAGGGCAAGTCATAAAGTGGCGGAAAGAAGGGTGGTGATGGTCTATTTTTTTTTTTGGTCTCCTTTGGGGAGCTTACAATAAGAAATACACTAATAGCGAACAAAATTTAACTTTACTCTTTACCTTTTTTAGTCTGATTCGAAGTGGAGTGGAACTTTTCTGCCTCGACCGTTCTTCACTTAAGCCCGACATGGGGGAGTGCCAAACCGGGACCGGACATGGGGAGTGCCGAATGGGTGCGACGCCTTGCGAGTCACTTCTCCTTCTCAGTTTTCACTTTCTCTCTCTCTGAACACTGTAGTCTGCATCTCTACTTCTCACTCTCGCTCACGGCGTGCGGAGTAGACCAGGGACAGAGACAGGGGAGCGTCGGACAAGTGCGGGTGCGGCGGCAGTGCAGGTCACTTCTCCCTCTCAGTTTTCACTAGCTTTGTAGTCTACGTATCTGTCTTTCACTCTAAGCCTCTAGTTATTTCTTTCTTATCCTAATTTTAGAGTGTCTCAAATTGGAATAATGAAAAATTCACTTTTATCCATTGGCCCGATGGGCTGGGTCAGCCCAAGACCGATTTTGGCCCGTGTTTTTGTGGGTTGGGTTGGCTCGGCCCGTTTTGGTTGAGTGGGTTGACAATATCAACCCAGCCCACTTTTTTTTCGTGGGATGAACGAGCTGGCCTGTCGGGCCAGGCCCATTTTGCCAACCCTATTTTCCAAAACACCTAACAACTATTTGTAGAAATCAGTTTCTAATTGTTAGTAATCAATTAAATTGTTAATGTAATTGATTAATTACTCTTATGCAATCGATTGTTAACACATTTAATCGATTAAAGTGTTCTTGAGCTTTCTAGAAAAGATACATGAACAAAGTAATCAATTAAGTCGTCATGTAGTCGATTATCACATGAAGTCAAGTTTTTAAATATGCGCCCAGTAATTGATTACCATAAATCATAATCGATTATCACAGGAAGACTTTATTCTGTGATTGTGTAGTGTAATCGATTACGATATTACAGTAATCGATTAAAGTGTTCTTCAAAGCGTAAGATTAGATTACCATATTCTGGTAATCGATTAAAGCAATGCGAAATAGTTTTTCCAAAACTTAAACTTTGAACACTTGGCTTTTTATGCAATCATGAAAAGAAAAGCTTTTTCACAAAACTTATGCTTTTCTGAAAACCATGAATGCAAGACTATGAATATTGTTTATGCAATGCAATGGATCATAAGATGGAACACTTAGACATCTAAAGATTACATATTCCTTCAATTGAATAGGCATGTAAAAGCTAAAACACATCCATGACTAAGAGCCTCAGCATCTTGATCCTTTCAAACTCTCCCTGTATCTTACACTAGGAGTTTACAATTCACATACCCAACGAATTGGGCTAGATGCCTAGTCAAGCAAGACGATATATATGTTAAGTCGGATAATTGAATTTACTAGTTTTACTATTTGCAATTTTAATTGGTTTAGACTCTTTTTTGGTAATGGAAGGGGCTAAAAAGCCCAAAGGAAAGGAACTACAATGGGATCAAACGAGGAGTTGCAACTCCCACCCGATCAACCAAGAGCAAAGTGTCCAAAACATCAGAACTATGCTAAAAAAACACAAAATCATCCCCCATGTTACAAGCCATGCTAGCCAAAGCATCAACACAACAATTGGCTTCCCTATAAATACCAACAATATGAACCCGCTAATCCATATAATAAGAGAATGAATGGCAAAAAAAATACTTCAACCAAAGGCACATCCATCTTCAGAAGAAGGTATACTTTTGAAAACTGCATGTGAATCAACTTGAATTTCCACAACCCACAAACCACTTTGCCTCACCAACCTCAGCCACCCCCCCCCAAAAGAATCCCCATAACTCGGTTATGAAAGATGAACACTTACCAAGCTTCTTCACATAACCAACAACCTATTTACCATCTTGAGTCCTAAAAAGACCACCACACCCCCAAAGCTTATCCAACCCTCTAACTAAACCATCAATGCTCAGCATGAGACAACTTTTATCTGAAGGAATCCAACGTAAGCACTTCAATTTTCCTTCTAATATAGCAATCGAAACATGACCTTCATGAGATTGGTATTCCTTGACGACATTACAATTATAATCCCATGGTTTCAAAGGCCTAAAAAATTCTAGCTCAAGCACATGCTTGTTCCTCCACAACCAAATGGAGTGACATGTAGTAGCCCACAATGTTGTCCAATTGTATTGATTGGAAAAGCCCATCGATTGACTAAGGTTAAGATGAATCCAATATTGAAGGGAGGTAATTAAGAAAGACACCGTGAACTTTGCATCAACCAAGTGAATCCAAATTTGTCTAGATAAAGGACAACCCCGCATGACATGAACTATTGATTTTCACTTAACGAGCAGTTATGACAATAAGAAGATCTCGCACTCCACTAGCTATCCTGCGATTGGTGTTAATTTTACCATCTTGCATTTTCCAAATAAAGGCTCTCACATGTTGCAAAGCTTTGATTTTCCATACTTTCCTCCAAACCTCATCTTTTGATATCTGATCAAACTAGAGAGTGCGCTTGTGCGTTGAAGCCACACTGAATTGACCCAACCTATCTCTAGACTTACATTTTGCCTAGGAGGAAAAATATCTGAAATATATCAATTGGCAAGATCTGACTAATTACATACATGTTCCAACTTTTTCCTTCCTTGTTCACCAAGTCCTTGACTTTCATATCTTTACATTGGTCTGGGATCATCTACACCAAATCCACCAACTTAATATCTTTATTCACCCATTTTGTTTTGTCCAAACATTGACTAGGGAAACATCCCCTAGAGCCTAGAATTCACCATTAACTATATGATTCCAAACATCCACAATGGCTTCCCAAAGGCATGAATCAAAATTCTTAGCTTGGAAAGTATTCAACAATCGTTGACTGTCATATTTATTCCTCATGACCCTATACCAGAAGATTATCAAATCACTTCTAATAGCCCACCCCAACTTGGCAATGTAGACTTGGTTCATTTCTCTCAATCTGCACATGGCCCCCAACAACTTTAGGAAACGACATAGTCTGCCAGCTAATAACATGTGACTTCCTCTTATTAGGTTGATCTCCCTAGACAAACCATCTTTGAATTTTTTGAATATCATCTAGGACACCTTTGGGAATAAGATTAGTCATCAAAGAATAAATAGGGAGAGCTTGGATGACAGATTTAACAAGGGTAAATTTTCCAAAAGAGATTTTTTTTCTCTCCAACCAAAAAGCCTACTAGAGACTTTATCCAAAAGATGTTGAAAGTCTCTCTTTCTAAGAGTCTGTCACAATAGAGGCACTCCCAGATAATTTCCTAAGCTTGTTGCTTCAGTATACTCTGACTATTGCACAAGGGCTCTTTTAGAATGTTCAACAGCATTTTTGGAGAAGTAAGTATGAGTTTTTTCCTTAATAATCTCTTGGCCAGACATATCACAAAAGATCTTCATGGTATCTTGAAGACAACATTTGAGGAATGGTTGCTTGGCCACATAAAAGGAGGTAATTTGCAAACATTAAATGGGAAATGGAGGGATTTCTTCCCATCTTCAAAGGAATCCAAGAAACAAAATCCACGACTTCCATGATCAAATGTAACAACTTATCCATAACCATGACAAAAAGGTATGGAAATAACGAGTCCTTTGACGAAGCCCACACTCACGATAAAAAAAAATGTGATTCATACCTATAATGACCCTCAAGTCCGACGAGACTGGTGTGAGGATTCAGCGCAGCTAGCGCTAAGTTCTTTTCTACAGAATTTTCTGCAGAAACCAGTGCAAAGGCGTGGTGCGATCAGCGCCACAGTTTCTAGGGTATGGCGCAAGTGGCGCCATGGTGGCGCGAGTGGCGCCATAGGCTCTGGAGGTTGACGCCAAGGGCGCCAGGGTAGCGCGAGTGGCGCCAGACCACCCAAACAAATTGTATTTCCCTGGAGGTTGGCGCGAGAGGCGCCAGGTTGGCGCGGGTAGCGCCATAGGTTCTGGATAGTGGTGCGGATGGCGCGGGAGTGGCGCGAACGCCGCCATGGGTTCTAGAAGCTGGCACCATCAGCGCCAGAGTGGCGCGATTGGCGCGACATGTCGGTCAGGCCCAGTATATAAGGGTCATATTACGAAATTTCTGGGCCCAAAAAATTCATTCTCTTCTTCCTCTGAACGTCCCACCTCCATTGATGAGCTTCCAAGCTCCATAGAGCCTTGTTTAATGACCCAAACTACTTCCTTTAAACACCAAACTTACTAGAAACCAATTATGAGCCATAATCCTTCATCAATTTCCTTTGAAAACCCCTTGGTTGAAGAGTTTTTTTTTTTCAAGGGAAGGTTAGAGAACTTGAGTTCGGCGAGGGACAACAGCTTTTCACGGACACCCGAGCTAAAGGAAGAGGTTCCGATGTCTTCCTCACCCTTTTCTGAGGTAAGAAACTCGAGATCTCTCGGTCGATTTATGATTTGGGGTTTTGGGTGAATAGTGACCCACTTGTGATAAGGCTTGTTTTAGCCTTGGGTCCTTTAGAAAAACATGTTTAGAATGTTATGAGGATGAAGGATTAGCTCTCAGATTCTAGTTTGGTGGACTTTGATTTTTTTGGCTCTATGGTTATGCATGGGTGACTATTGTGTTGAGTCACTTGTTGATGTTAAGACATGCAAGAGCCTTGGTACATGGTTGGGGATGTCTGAAAGGCCATGTGAACGGTGTCTTGTATATGGACTGAACCTTTCAAGCTATAATTGAATTTAGAATAAGTGGACTGTTGAGAGCTTTGAGTTCATTATGTTGGGCTTGCTTTGAGTCTGTGGTGACTCTGATGCCTTGGTTGAGCTGGGATAGACAACTGAGGGTCTATGAGATGCCTAGTAAGAGTTGGGCCATGATGAACCTTAGGTTAGAAGACAGAGAGAGTTTAATATGGAAAGGGAGAATGTTTCCTTTCATATAAACGGTTGAAAATCGTTATTGATTGTTGACTGCATGCCTAATGTAGGACGTGAGATTCATACTACTGGTGGTGGTCACCATGAGGCTGGGAGAGCTGGTTTTGAGCTGAGATCAGGTAAGCTCATCGTTCTTGGGGAATGTTTCCCTTACTTGTGTTTCACCACACCCAAGAGGGTGATGGTTTGGTATGCCATGCATCTAGATATTGTGTATTGTTGTTTTATTGAGATTGGTATGTGATGGTGAGAGAAATACCATTGTGGTATGATGATGATTGATGTTAGCTAAACACTGTGATAGTGTTATGCTTTGTATTGGTTATAAGATGAATGTTGTGTGATATGATTATATGAAAATTCTTTGGCCAGTAGAATAGGGAACTATGGACCCCTTGGGAATGTGCCCTTGATCTTCCTTGGGACAATCCATAGGCATCCATGTAATTTTTGAGAGAATGTGCCCTTCATTGGATGATCTTTCTCAGGTATGGGTGAGAAAAGTCTTGAGGGAATGTGCCTTTCAGTAGACGATCTTCCTCAGGCACGCAGTGACAAGTCCTGAGAGAACGTGCCCTTTAATGGATGATCTTTCTCAGGCAACGTGTGATGGTACATATGTTGTTACCCTGTACTATGATATGTATGGAGTGAGTTACACGTGAGCCGTGAAGGCTAATGCTATGAATGATGTTTATTTGATATTAGTTATGTTGTTTATGTGATTGGAAGTGAACCAGGGGGAGGGAAACCTCTAAGGACCCTGAGTTTACTGAGATTATTATCTCACCCCTGTTGGGGCTTATGTTGCAGGTGATGACACAGGAGTAGCTGATAGATCCCAAGGTAAGAGGCCTGAGCAGGGATAGTCTTGTTGATAACTCTAGGCATAGATGACTGAGCATGTTGGCTCACATTTTTTATTATGCCTGTATTTGTACAGTTTTGAGAAAATGTACTTTGCACTGTACAAGAATTTACCATATACGTATATAATGTACATTTGATATTGCTTTAGCTTCCTAAGTTTTCTTTTGATTATATTGTAACCGATGCGTCAGTCTGATATAATAACAATGTTAATACGCCGGGTGCACACGGGGTGTTACATTTTATGGTATCAGAGTAGTTACAGGGAAGCAATATATATATATATATATATATATGGTGAATTTTGTGTTTGTCACTAAATGTTTTGGGTGTTCGCTATGACTATTGCATGTGTGATATTTGAGTGTGAGCCTGATCAACTCACCCTGTTATGTGATATGTGCAGTGTCATGGTGAGAACCCAGAACACTAGATAGATGGCGGGTGCAGAGAGGCAACCCGACCCGATTGTAGCTGCTTTGGCAGTTGTGCAGCAGGAACTTGCTGCAAGCAGACACGCTAATGAAGCCCTGTTAAAGACTAATGAAGAGCTCATGGCTGAGTTGAGAGCTCAACGTAGGGAAGATAGGGTATCCCCTACACAACATACTCCTGAAGGCGAGGGTAGTCGCCATCAGGGTGGAGGTAGCTATCACTCTAATGGGCCTCAGCACCAAAGAGGGGACAGGTCGTCCCAAGCTGATACAGAGGAGGATTCCGTCACTAGAGGAAGGATGCTTCTTGCCTTCCGTAAGCATGATCCTTCATCCTTTCATAGGGAGTACGACCCCATTGCTACTGCTAAGTGGTTGCAAGCGTTAGAGAAGATTTTCACAGTGATGGAATGCTCAGACCATCAGAAGCTTCTCTATGCCACTTATCTGCTTCAGGGTGATGCGCATGAGTGGTGGGTTACTACCTCACATCTGTTGAGAGGCCACGGTGAGGTCATCACCTAGCAGGTCTTTGAAGCTCAGTTTCTGGACCAATATTTCCCCAGAGATGCCAGAGAACAGAAGCAGGCTGAGTTTGAGAGCCTTGTGCAGGGGAAGATGTCAGTAGACGAGTACTTGGCCAAATTCAATGAGTTGGTTAAGTATGCTCATTTCAGGAGAGCTCTACCTGAAGCAGAGGTTCTTGCTGCTAAGTTCCAGAGGGGACTTAGAGAGAATATTGAAGAGAAGATTGCTGGCAGTGGGTCCCGAGATCTGGGTAGCTTGGTGAGGCAGTGCCGCCAGGTAGAGGACATGATCAGGAGGCGTAGTGGAAGCCATCCTACTCCCTCTGAGAGGCACGAGGCAAAGAGATTCAGTGGATCAGGCCCTTCTGGGAAGGGCAAGGGCAGAGACTTGGGGGTTTCTTCTCCAGCAGGCAGATTCAAGAAGGGCTCCAGTTAGAGAGGAGTGCCATAGAGATCTGGTCCATATCCCAAGTGTAATACTTGTGGGAGGAACCACTGGGGAGTGTGCCCCACTGCACAATTGGTCTGCTACAGATGTGGCAAGCATGACCACTATGCAAGAGAGTGCCCTCAGGCAGGCAGTCGAGCTACAGCTGCCCCAGTGATATCAGCAACACCTAGACAGGCCGGGTTTATACAGTGGATGCTGGAGAAACCGCCAGAGCTCCTGATCTGATTAGAGGTATTATTTTGATTGATGTTTTTGATGTGAGAGTCCTGTTTGACTCTGGAGCTACCCACTCTTTTATTAGTGATCGCACTGCACAAGGACTGAACTTGCCCATGTTCAGACTTCCTTTGCCTATGGAGGTTACTACTGCCTCTAAGGAGCAATGCAGAGTGGATATGTGCTGTAAAGATGTACATTTTCAGTTTGAGGGTAGAGAATATGTTGTTGATCTGTATTGTCTGGCGATGCCTATTCTTGAGGTTATTCTGGGCATGGACTGGTTGACCAAGTATGGCATCATGCTGAATTGTTGTCATAAGAAGGTTGTAGTACCTTCAGATGGAGTTATCCCGAGTTCTATTTCATTCCTTTCGGTCTTGCAAGTCCGCAAGGAAATAGAAAGAGGGGCTCAGGGCTATCTTTTGCTGAGTTCAGCAGTTGAGAAATCGGGGTTGGATATGTCAAAGATTCCGGTGGTGGACGAGTTTGTCAATGTATTTCCTGAGGAGATTATACAGCTTCCACCGGACAGGGGAATTGAATTCTCTATCGACTTGGTTCCAGGTGTGGGACCCATATCCATAGCCCCTTACCGCATGTCTCCTTTAGAGTTAAAGGAGCTGAAGGTGCAGCTTGAGGACTTGTTGTCCAAGGGATTTATTAGACCGAGTGTGTCACTGATGTGTTGCAAACACATCTTGTTTTTAGTATAATTTTAGGATAGATTTTAATTAAATATGTAGGAAATAGAATAGAATTAGGTTAGTTTAGTACTTTAATTGCCTTGAGCTAATTTCAATACCACTTAAGCATTTTGCAGGCAAAAAGGAGGAAATTCAAGCAAATGAAGAAGAAAACCAAGTCTGCAGTCCCGCGCTATTAGCGCGGGATCTCACGCTATCAGCGCCAGATGCAGGGAATGAAGGCTTTGGTCTCGAATGATTCACGCTATTAGCGTGACATCCACGCCATCAGCGTGAGAGAAGCCTGGATCAAGCCTGAAGACTCGAAGACCTCACGCTATTAGCTTGAGGATCCACGCTAGTAGCGCCGCCCTTTCGAAAGACCCACGCGATTAGCGTGGGATCGCGCGCTGATAGCGTGGCATTGATTTTGTTTCCTTAATTAAGAAGATTGACTTCGAAATTGGCAAAAGATAAAGGTCTAGTTACTCTAATTAAACCATTCTATAAATAAAGGCCTTTGGGGACTGCAGAAATCATCTCTTACCAACCACTATCATCATATATCATCTATTTCACTCTTTCTTTCTCATCCTTTCACCATTGGAAGTCAAGAGTCAAGGCAAGGTCACTCAAGAATGTATTATTTGACAGCTTTTGGTTTCTTGAAACCTATGGCAGGCTGAATTTGTATTGTGGGAAGGCCATGAACTGATGTAACTCCTCTGTAACTTGAATTGGTATTGAACTTTAATGCTGTTTTGATTATTTTATTCTACTCTGTGCTTTTCAATGTTTTATTCTTAATTAGAACTGGCCATTCTATTTAAGTATTGAGGGTTAGGATTCGCAATGGGAACGTTGGGGTTCTAATTTCTGACATGTTTAGAATAATAGTCATTCTTCACCTAGGAATAGGGATGCGTGGCTACGGATTTTATAATATGATCTTTTGCATGCTTAACTTGATAGAATTCACCAAGGAAT
>PYAF01005711.1:149159-160987 GCA_007407185.1 Glycine tomentella
GCTAGCATGTTTAAAGCTTGCTTATGATTTCAAATTTCTTGGTTTTACCTAAGTTCAAATTAACATACTTTCATGAAAGACAAAGTGCCATTTAGATTAATTAAAGCTAGATTAAACATTTATTTATAGATGAATTGCATACCGCAAACATGACAACAGTTTGTCCAATCAATGAAAGAAAAATGCACATAAAATTTTCTAAGTAGTTATCCTACTTAATGGGAAAGCTTTTGACTAGATTATTGCTTCCTTTTAGGACAATGAAGAAAGAAGTGCTTCAACTTACTAGGTATATGTAGTAATAGTACCACGTGGAGATGACTCATCTTTGTGTACTATAAAGACTACTTTTACTCCCCTATGGTTAATTTGGCAAAAGATCTCAACCACAACATCTGAAAGATTAATAAATTCTACCAAACAACACGTCTTCTAACTGATGTGTGTTATTATTTTCCAAGGTTTATTGTCATGGTTTAGGTTTCAGACACGTTGCAGCTTAGGGGAAAGCCTCATATTAGTACATCATTTTTTTTTCTATATACAGTTACAAATCTAGATATTAATTTTGTATACAAAATACATAGACAAGGATATTGTAAATCAGTATGTCTAACTTTCTTTATGATGTGATCAATTTTGTAGATGAGTAGTACTCTATAAAATATCCCCTCCCATGTTTCTTTTAGGACAAACAGTTCATATTGTTGAATTTATATAATTTAATGAGCATCTCTTCGTAATTCAGAATGTCTTTTATTTTGACGATACTTTGAATAAATATTATAACTGACTTGGCATGAGACATAATAAATAGTGTTTTGTTGTTTGTTTCTCATTAAAATGAAGTTAAATGATGCAATTCTTTTAACAGAATTCTATTAATAAGAGTTCAGTAAACCAAATTGATTAAAAAAATTTGAGGTGTAAGCTAAAGGGCGGTTGGATTAAAGTACAAGTTATTACATGGTCTTACGGTAACGAGCAGTGATTTATAAAGCTGGTAAAGTTTGTGGCCTTGTGGGGCAGTCCCAATGTCTCTAGCAATCCCTTTTTCCCCAATCTATTTCCTGCACCATAGGTGTGGCTTGTTGGTCATGTCCATTTTTTGTTGATAATAACCGTATTGGTGCTGATAAATTGTATTATATTTGGAATGAAGGCTAAAATTGGAGTACCAGCTTATCTATAGTGCATTATTTATGTATTTTTTGTGTAGGCTGATACATGTTTTTGTTGTTATTTCCTCTAGCTGGTTGTTATCAGTGTTTGGGATGGAGCTAATGCAATTGGTGCTCCAATAGAAGGTCGATTCTTGACAACATCAACCCTTCTAAGCAGCCCACCATTGATCATAGTTCAGAAGTGACGATCCTATACTTTGTGTAGTGAAGGTATTTCAACTTAATTCTTTTAAATAATTTCTGAAGCTGGATTTGTTATCACTTTGAGGTCATCATCCAATTAGTGTTAGTTATATATTATTATTTATAGTATAATTATTATTTGTATTGGTTAAAATTTTTGAGACTGCAAACAATCCACACACATTTGGACTTAATGTATTAGAATGAGTTGAAATCAATGTCATTTAAAATCTGAGACCCAAAACCTCATTTGATGTGCAGTAAGCTTTTTTAATGAGTCATTTAGCAGATTTTGTTGCTATTGGGAAGAAGGCTATGAGATTAGCTTTATATGTTAATGTAAGTTAGTTAAATGACAAAATAGGTGTTGTGAAAAAAAATTAACAATTTTTGGTTTTGTCCTTGCTTTGCTTTTTTGTCACTGCACTGTATCAAAAGATAGACTTAAAGGTCCTGATTTGCTCAAGTCATACAGATTTCATTTGGGTTTTGTAATTGTTGCACTTATAATAGGTGTCAATTATGCATGTTTTATTTGAAAATACATGATTAGACATGAAGATTAATTTGCGATTTTGATGACACATGCTCACTGCTACTTCATTTGCGAAAAGTCGGAGAAGAGAGCTTTGAAGACAAATAAGAACAATCTTGGCTGGGAAGAAGAACTTCAACATTTGCTTTCTGTTGTGTGGCCCAGATCTACCAAGGTACGTTTCATGTGAATCCTATATGCAAAAAAAAAAAAAAATCATGTTTCTTAGTAATAAATCTGTGTTAAACCATCATCATGTTTGTGATTTTCTGCTTCAACTATGCTTGTGCTTGTCTTGTTTGGTTTTCATTCTCGTACATAGCTGACGTTGTTGACTATTCGAAAAAAACAAAATATAAAGCCTAATCCAGCAACTCAGTCTAACATAACATGTAATGTTTATCAGACAAGTGGGTTGGTTTGTGTTTATTTGTTATATATATTTGGTTGTCCTGTGTTGGGTCATGTCTCATTCCCCTTATTAACTTGCGTTAAGTAGCAAACCTAAACCAAACCGATTTTCATTAGCTGTGTGAGTTACAAAGTAAGAAGTCGTAAGTTATGATACCTTGTGTTCCATTTACTAGAAGGACAATATCAATTAGGTAGAATGACAGCCACTGATAGAAATCAAAAGTAGGTAGAAATATAAACCGCAACAACAATTTGGTGGGATGATGATGACATGTGTTGTATTTGGAAGTTATAGTGAAAGGTTCAGTAGTCATGGAAAACTTAAAATAAATATGTAGAGTGGACAACAGAGCAATTTATGTTGACAGTGGGTATATCCATCTCCAAAAAATTTCACATTTTGAACAATAGGGCATTGACATACTCTACTTCGGATAGTGTCCTATAATTAGAAAAAAGATCTATGTTAAAGGTTAAAACCAGAAGAATCAGATCCCATCTGAAGGGAAAACATACACTTCTCTCTAATACAAAAATTTCAGTTTTTTTTTCTTTCTCCGTCATCATCATTTTGTCATCAACTTGTTGGTAGAGGCCACAAACACACCATGGTTTCAGAGGTAATAATAGTTGACTACCCTTTTGCTTTTCTTCTGCACAAATATTAACTAAAAAGACATTCAAAATATGTCTTCTTTTCTCCATTTTCTTCTTCCATTCAGCATCTCTCTTCTGATTCTCATCCTTTTTTTTCAGTTTTTTTTTTTCATTTATATGACTGCAAAAGAACAATACTTATTTCTGGGTGTGTTATTGCTTCTTGGACTGTGAAATGTTTATATGTTATATGTTTTTAGATTGTCAAATGGTTAAATTGGAATTGATACTGAATTTCAATGCATCTGGTTTTTCTTTGTGTGTGTGGTAGTTTAATTATATTCTGAACTGTTCGCAGTCTTTTGATTCCATGAAGTATAGAGGAGTCAGTTTGTGAGGCACATATATTTTATGTAGTTTTTGTTTTTTGCTTATAAGAATTAATCTTGCTAGTCATATTTGATGGAACTGGGAACTGAATTTCAGCTTTAATGTGAGGCTCTAGTTATTTTCCTGGAATTTGTGGCTACAATTAATCTACACCATAATGCAGTTATTTGAGTGTGTGACTAAAAAAAATTCCTTTTCCATATGGACTAGCATAATGAAAAGAAAACAATGTCTATGATCAATGTGTGCACTATAAAATTTGTACTTTCCATATGGACTGACATGAAGAAAAGACCCCAATAGTGTCTCAAGTTAGGACCATAATGTAAGTAGTTGTGGGCATACGAATTGAGCCAAATAATTTAAACCCATCAAATGTTTGTTGTCCCAACTTAATTGTAAGAATGTGGTTTGAACTGTAAAGCCAACATGTCATCTACTAGAACATAATTGATGGTTCAGTGGTCTCTAGGTAGCCTGAATAGATTGCCTTGAGAACATAAGGTCTTGAAAACTTACCTAAAAGCAGTTAAAAAATCTAAATTCAATGACAACTAAATTTTGAAGATAGATAACTTCACGAACAGCCAAATTGTGTATTCCAGAATGGAAATGGAAACATTGTGATTGCAGGAGAAATTTATACCAATAACAACAATGAATAAAAAACTATAACACAATTAGAGAAGTAGATACTTTAACCTGGAAAGTTCTAACTTTCTGAGCTATATCCATTCAGTTGTGTGTACTCATTCTAATATAAGGGAAAATTGTGGAGATAAAGAGAAAAGGACAATAACAAATCCCCCAAGCCAGGCACCCACTATTCAACACCATTACAATATAAGCATAGTATGAAGATTAAGGACAATAACTATTCTGGGATTGTAATACAATTAATTTACAGAATTTGTAGAAACTGAAAATGAGACTTACTAGTCTGGTCACTGCTTTCCTTCCATCTTCATCACCACTTTCATAAACATGCCTGAGAGCTGCTGGAAGAACTTTTCAGAATTCATTGACAAACTCACTGCCCTTTCGCCTACTATTTTGCAAAATGTCATTAGCCAAGTATAGAAAAGAGACACGCTGCTCTTTCTGTGAAGCATTGAACAATTTATCCCAAGTTTCAACTATTTCTTTTGCTCTCTTCCGGTGAGAAATACACCAATGGGACATCGCTGAATGATTGCTTAAGAAATACAGATAGCAATACCAATGTCACTAATAGAGAACCAAGAAGAGGAACGAGGAATAATATGAAGGAAATAAGATTCAAATCACAATCAAATTTATCCAACTGAACTTACTATATATTTTTTAAGCTGAAAACAAGTATTTAAAACAATATTACTTTTTTTAAAAAAAATTATTCAGCTAGTGAAGAAAATTGAGCAAAATGCTACTATCATTTGCCAACAGTATAAAATGTACCTAGCCTAATTTCTGATACAAACAGGTAGCAACATACATCTTAGACAAACTTCTAAAAAAGTTGCATGGCTTCTCATTCTCTGTACTCACTGTCTCTTGGTGGGGTGGAGGGGGGGGTCTCTTAGGAATTTTCAAAGGGACAAGACAGATCATTTATTGGTTTCCTTTGTTTTGTTGCTTTAATTGTTTTATGGCATTCATTGTCCTCTTGCTTCATACTCATCTCTTTCTCTGAACAATAACTTCTCATATCCATCAAAAAGATAGTCAGAAACTTGAATGTTATGGAAAATTTGAAAAGATTGAAGGATAAAATGAAGTAGTGATAGTACGTTTTAAAAATAAATAAATTATGTGAAGAAAAAGTACAATTGGGAGAGACCACAAGCATAGCTTAAGTCTTGAAAAATTAATTGGAGCCAAAAATATATCTATATCCCACCATATAAAAATGAAGAGACATTTTTGAAAACAACTTACTTCCAACCAAATTCCCCATATAACTGAATAAACAGTAAATTCTAAAAAATCTTCCTGAACATGTTATCAGGAATAGTTCCAATGAAAAAAGACACCCAATTTCTTGTTACTATACTTCCATTTTGATGTCATTTGTAAATACAAATCACCTGAATAAGATGAAAGAGGATGCAGGCTTCTTTGTACTATTTGGATCAGAATTCTTGTCATCCTTGTTTTGTTTCTTTTTCTGTTTTGTTTTCTGCAACATTGCTTGGGTGGATTAGCATGAACTGAAGTACTGGAATTGAAACAAAAGGGCAAGGACTAAACTGATAAAGAAGAAAAAACCCTGATTATATTTTCAGTTTTCTCCTTCTTCTTCAGTAGTTGCATTGCTTCTTGTTTTTGAAGTTTCATATGCTCCTTCTCTTCCTTCATGAAATGGGCAGCCTCCTCATCTTTCTTCTGTTTATAAGCCTCCATTTCTAGGGCATATTTCTCCTTATTTTTCTTTGCCATCTGAGAGTTACATAATAAGTTTGAAAATAAGTTATTAGTAAGAAAGCATGCCTCTACATGACTATGAGAATTAATAGACCAAAGAAGCTAAGCATATCTCTTCATAGGGTCTCTTTTGTTCTTCTGTCATGTTTTTCCACTGTTCGACTGTGATCTTTGGAACCTGAATTAAAGAGAATCAACCCTTTATATCTGCTCTTCAAACATGATTAATGAACACAAAGATCACTAACAAGGGTGAGACGTAATGACCTCCAAGAAATTGTTGTTCTCAGCAACAAGAGCTGCTCGCCTTCCAACAACCTCATTGCCTCAGTCTCACGTTTTTCCTTTGCAATCACTTGCAAATAAGCTTCTTTCTCAGCATGGTATATCTCCTCATAAGGCTTCATCTGTTCTGCAGTAACAGTCTTCCATTTAGACTCCAGCATGGTAGAAATTTCCTTAAATTCTTCCTCTGGTTTCGCTTTCTTGATCTGCACCAAGCCGTCAATACATAAAAACCATTGAATTTAACCAAAACCAGAAAATAAAAGACAGAAAATAAGAAAAAATTAATTATCCCAAATGACTTTACCTCATTCCATTGGTCTTTCATCCACAAAACATAAGGCGGAGAAGGCCTTTTCTTGTCAGCGTATCCCTTCTTTTTATCCTTCTTTGCTTCATTATCTTTCAACACAGGCAAATTCTAAACGAAAAATAGAAGGAAAAAACCACATAAATAAAAACCCACGAGAAAATGATAAATATCAAGGTTTTTAAAAATAGTACACAATCACAATTTAGGTCAAGGGTGTTTGGGGTCTCTGCAACAATAAAAAAGAAGTAAACAAATCTACAAAAGCTGCCAAGCTGTGTATCCGTTTTACACAGTCTTTAATCTTCTACATATCTCTCATTACAAAATGATGTGCTAAAGCTTTTTAGAATAACATTTGAACTGACAAAAGCCAAGTTAGTTTAGTTTATACTATAACCAAATGTTACTGAAATAGAAAAATTATACAAGTCCATAACAAGTTGAGGTCTTTCACATTGTCTCCAATTGACTGATATAGAAAAATTATACAACATTTAGTCAGCTTAGCTGCCAGCACTCTCACACATAACCATGCCTAAGATTAGTGTGTTTGTGTACATTTTAAAATAATTTTTTTCTTAGTTTGTTAATGAGATGAGATGTTGTTGCTATCAACATGTACTGCTGGTTCATAATAATTAAGAGGGTTCGAAAAATGAAGAGACATTTATAAACATAAATAAAATTTCTTTGTTTTAAATGTATAGGCAATGTGGTTGACGACTGTGATGTTGACAACTGTTATTTTTTGTGATGTTTATGTAACTAATGCATGGTGTCTTTATGTTTTTTTTTTTGTTGCTATAAAACTCAGAACATGAACTACATTCCTTTCAATCGTCATTGGATGTACGATAGATGTTATAGTGGTAGGAGAGGTTTGAAAGTAGCTTTTGTCGAAGGGGTTGATGAGTTTATCACCAAGGCTTGCCAGCAACATAGTTATCACACTGATGGGGGAATAAGATGTCCTTGTGAAAAATGCGATTGTACTAGGATTTTAGAGGATAGAGTTGTCAAAGTTCATCTATACAAGAATGGATTCAAACCTGACTATTGGATTTGGACTGATCATGGTGAAGACATGTCACATGTTAATGTAAATGACAACAATAGTTACATAGATGCATCAAATGGGGGAATAAATACTGATGAAGTTGAACAACTTTTCTGTATGCAAGAAATGGTGTGCGATGCTCTGAGACAGCCAGAGACATTTGAACTTCCAAACTCATTTAGTATGTCAATATCTGCTAGGCTTTTAGCTTGCAAATCCAATTGGAATGTGCCTGACCAATGCTTAGAATTCATCTCCAAAATGCTTTTGGATGTGACACCTATAAAAGATAACTTGCCAAAAAACTTTTATGATGCCAAGAGATTAGTATCAAAGTTGGGTTTGGAGACAAAGAGGATTGATTGTTGTGTGGATGGTTGCATGTTGTATTATAACAATGATGGAGCATTAACAGAATGCAAATTTTGCAACAAACCTAGGTATCATGCTAATGATCATGGAAAAGGTTATAAAAAACCAGTTCTAGTTAAGGCAATGTTCTATTTGCCTATAATACCAAGGTTGCAAAGAATGTTTGCATCAATGAAAACAGTCGGACATATGACATGGCACCATGACAATAGAAGAAGTTCAGGCATCTTACGTTATCCATCTGATGGTGAGGCTTGGAAGCACTTTGATCGAGTTCATACCGACTTTGCTATAGATCCTAGAAATGTCCGACTTGGTTTATGCTCAGATGGATTTAATCCATATATCCAAGCATCATCTTCACCATATTCTTGTTGGCCAATAATTGTAACCCCCTACAATCTTCCTCCAGAATTGTGTATGACTAAGCCATATATGTTTTTGACTTGTGTGGTACCAGGCCCATTCAATCCAGCGGCTGGTATTGATGTTTATTTACAACCTCTCATAGATGATTTGAACAAATTGTGGGATGGTATTGTGACTTACGATGTTTCAAGAAGGAAAAATTTCATAATGAAAGCAGCTTTGATGTGGACTATTAATGATTTCCTTGCATATGGCATGTTGTCTGGCTGGGGAACACATGGTAGATTGGCATGTCCGTATTGCATGGAGGACACAAAGGCCTTCCAGTTGGCAAATGGGGGAAAAACATCTTGGTTTGACTGTCATCGTCGATTTTTACCACATGATCATGCATTTAGAAGGAACAAAAATTCCTTCAAGAAAGGTTTAATAGAAACAAATGACCCACCGCCTATTTTGACACCAACACAAGTTTGGCGTTGAAATGTCACATGTCAATGAAGTTATTGAAGTTGAAAATATTTCAGGGTTGCAAGATGTAAGAGGTGAAGTTGATGAAGTCGACACTGCCGAGGGCAACATAGATGAAGGGCCATCAAATAATTTGAATGCAGCACATCATACTATTGAATTTGACAATGAAGGGGATTTAGAAGATGACTTTGAGGTTTACAATTCTGAAGATAATAATGAATGATATGGACTTTAATGTCGATACTTCTTTGGTTACATGATATGACTATATATAGCTTGTACTATGATGATGTGGACTATGAATGTTTCTTAATTGTTGTCAACATTTTAATTCCTCATGTATTATTAACATTTTAAATATTTGTCTGCAGATGGTTGTTTGTCTTTTTAGTGTGTTCATTTGGTTTGCAATCAATGTTGATGGTTGTTGATACATTTAAGTACCTAATCATGCTCTTATATTTTTCTTATTGTCAATTTTTGTAACGAATTTGTATAGAAACACCACATAATTGCAGACTACATGGATGCTAAAAGAGTTGAAGACTCTTTACATTCAATGATTGTTGAGGACTCATTGGATGATGACATAGTTGTTGATGACTCATTTTCTTTACAAGACTGTATGGATGCTGAGCGAGTTAAAGACTCTATAGATCTTGTCACAGTTGAAGACTCACTTGATTTACAAATAGTTCAAGACTCAATAGATATAGAGGATTGTATGGATGAGGAGACTGTTAAAGAATTAGAGTGCATTGTGGATGCTGAGAGAATTGAAGAGTCTTTAGGGTTACCTGACCATATAGATGCAAAACCTTACATTGAACCTTTGTTTCTTAGATCCGAGAGGCATATGTTAGAATGGAAAAAAGTAGTTAGAGACTTTTTAAATATTTATCTTCCAAATTTCCAACATTGTATCGGTGGTGAAATAGTTGAAGATTCTTTAGACATAGCAGACTTGACAGATGACAAACCTAATAATGAACCTATGTTAGTAAAATTAGAGATCGAAGAATGGGAAGTTCCACATGCTGAGAGAGTTAAAGACTCTTTAGACTTAGAAGCTTCTATGGATGGTAGCATAGTTGAAGACTATTTAGGGTTACAAGACCATATCGCTGAAAAACCTTATACTGAACCTTTCTTTCTTAGATCAGAGACGCATGTTTTGGAGCGTCAACAAGTAGTTAAGGACATGTTAAAAATTTATCTTCCAGATTTAGAACATTGTATCGCTTCAGAGAGGGTTGAAGACTCTTTAGACACATGTTAAAGCTTTAAATTACAATGTCTATGAATGTATGCTTTTTTTGCTGTAAATTAGTGAAATACGTTTAGGTGACTTCATTTTGTTTCGTATGACATTGTATTATGTACGCACTGTAATTTTGATGAAATGGACACTATTTGAAAGTTTAGCTTGATATATTATTTGTGTATATATAGCAATGTCATCAGGTGGTGCTGATCATCCTCGACCCCCGTCGACTGACAATAGTGGGAAAAAGACAACTAGGAAGAACAAACCATATGTGGTTAAAGTAAGACAATCTAGAGTAAGTCTACCAACAAGTACCTCATCCCCTTCTACTGTATCTATGCCAAATAGAGATGCAGATGTTGTTCCTCCATCATTTGAACCGTCTCCAGTGCCTAAATCATCACCAATCGTGGGGCCTACAACCAGACCAAACCTGGTGCCTAATTCCACACCATTCATGGTGCCTACATCCACAACATCCCCATCCACGCCTATAGGCAACATGGGTACCGATGAAACCAGTGGTAATTTGGCCTTGGAAGACCCTCCCCTGAATGATCGTGCTACAATAACACTGATAAATGGAGCGTAAGTATTTACAATGTACATTAAAATTATTGTATATCATTATTGAATACAATTGTAGTCATGATAATTGTCATGTTTATGTATTAAGGTTTCATCCATCTAAGGTTGTGGCAAAGGCAATCACACTATCCATCAGACAACAATTTCATAAAGCATGGCCAACATGGGAGCAATTCCAAAAGATGATCAAGAGCTTTTTTTTCAGCGTTTGAAGGTAACTTATTCACACCTTCACGAATTACTTGAATGGCTAAAATGGAAAATTAGCATAATAGGAATAATTTATTTATGTATGTTGACTAATGCCTTAAACATACCTTAGAAGAAATGATAGGTAAAAATGTT
Source organism: Glycine tomentella (assembly GCA_007407185.1). Taxonomy (NCBI): domain Eukaryota; kingdom Viridiplantae; phylum Streptophyta; class Magnoliopsida; order Fabales; family Fabaceae; genus Glycine; species Glycine tomentella. The sequence continues at coordinate 159,936 of PYAF01005711.1, forward strand.
TGACCAAACAAAATGATAGGTAAAAATCTTTTACTAGTGTTAGCTATTTTTGTTTATGTTTTCTGCTTAGGCCATTGCTAGCTTGACATCATATTCAGCAAGCTTTACTTTATGGTACTATTTTTTTGTTTTAATATACATTCAAATATTTAACTAGGTATTTATAGTGTTATTCTCCCATCACAATTAGAGTTACATCACAAAATTATTCACATAAAATTTTAAGTCTAATTTGTTCAACATCAATTCATTGAGTCCTTCAACACACGCCAACCAAATATTAATGGTTATCATGACTTTGACACTCTAGATAGTATATGTAGGATACAAATGGATGAAAAAGGTTATAGGAGTTTCTTAGACCCTGTGTTGATTGGAAAAAAAAACAAGGAGAAAATGAGATATCTGCCAGGGTTTCCCCTTACAATTATGCTATGACACTGCTCAGTTAACCAAGTCCTGAAAGCCTGGCAGTCCCTTCTACTCCAAATTAAGCCAAAGTTGTCCTTCCAACTTCTCTAACTAATTATTCATGCTCTACTTTAAGTAACTGTTAAAGTTTGGGAATCTCTAATGCAGAGATTTGGTAGCCTTGTTGGTTGCTGCATTTAAGGACCTGTTTGACTTTGGTTGAGGAAAATGTGTTTTGTTTCCATTTTATATTTCCAGTGATTAGTACAAATAAAAAAATATTTCATTTTATTTTCACCATTTCCTGAACAAATTATTGTAAACATGATGCATATTGAAAAAACTGAGTTTTTTCTTATTTTTTTGTGAACACAGTCACAACCCAAAATGGAAACAAAACACATTTCCTTAAACCAAACAGAAACTAATGCCCTTTCCTCTATTTTCTCCCTTGTATTTCTACCTGTTGTAGATGATACCTTATCCTCAACTCCTAGTGCTTTCCTTTGCTTCTATCTACTACAATTTCTTTATCCATAAAATAATGTTTTTTAATTAGACAGTGAAGTCTCACTCCCATTAGAATCCATGCACACAACATCACATTTAAATGGTTGAGAAGGGCAAACAAAATTTAGACC
>PYAF01005711.1:161087-172349 GCA_007407185.1 Glycine tomentella
AATTAGACAGTGAAGTCTCACTCCCATTAGAATCCATGCACACAACATCACATTTAAATGGTTGAGAAGGGCAAACAAAATTTAGACCACTAACTTAAACATATATGAATCATGGATAAAATATTAACAATATAACATTTCTGCTTTGTTTGGAAACACCAAAACTTCATCAAAAACAAATTTGGTATGACTAAAAGGAATCATGATAAAAACAGACGTGCCAAATAAAATTGAGAAACAGAGATCACGATGTTCAAATCTCAATAAGAAGTTAATCCAAAACAAGTGTTGGCAATATGTCTTCAGTCTTCACCTTTTTTGCTAAGAAGAAAACTAGAATTCACATATAAAAACCAAATCACCAAGATTCATATATATTCAGACTATTTTTGTTGGCACCAGAAGTTCTATATATCAACACAATTCCAGGCAAACAACAAGAACAAGAACAATTCTGAATAACCAGATTTTTTTTACTAAAAACAGTGTTATATCAACAACATGAATACAACCTGTATCAATTACAGAAAGTAAATATCAGTAATCCAAGATTCTAATAAAAGGCTCCTCACTTCCAATGGATGAAGCAGTCAAGAAGTGGTCTTGAAGACCACTAACAATAACCCTTGCAGCTAGTGAACCTTTTTGTCGCTCATAGCCACTACCTCTCTGTCCTGCTTTTTCCGTACCCCCACCCCGACACTACTCACTAAGTAATATTCCCTTCATCTTTCTTCCTCTCCCTCTCCAATTTGGCCCTCACCATTCATAGCATACCATGTGTTTTTTCTCATAACAGATTTACTTTTGTCTTCAGCTCGTCCTTTTTGGGCCTTGCGTGTGTAAACCTTGACATAAGCTTTGAGGCCCATCAGGTTAGGAGTTGACTAGACCCAACCATGCCTTTGTTACATATGTTAAATGATAATATACATCACAAAAAAATCAAAGCAACAAGCTGATAACTGTAAAGCAGGAAACTAAGACAGCATAACAAGTCAATGATAAATACAATTCTTATGTCAGAGACAATAACAAGACAGCTGCTTTTCACAATAAAAATAAATTCTAAATGCCAAGATCAGCAAGAGCTACAATATCAAGCCATAAGCACTATATAAACAACCCTGTTGCCTCAATACTTGCCTCCATCAACAATGTGTTACTTAAAATTGACAAACAATGGGAATGACATCAGCTTCCCAAGTTTTGCCAAATTTCAGTTTTTTTCCTTTGAGAAATCAACCAAAAGAGACCAGCATTGGAAACTTTAAACTGATGTCATATTTGTATAAGGAGATTACCATCAAACTTAACTATTCCAATAAGCCCAGATTGAAGGAACCAAAAGTCATCCAGAATACTATGCTTATAACATAATAGAAATTTCTGAAATGATATAATCAATAAAAGACAATAAACTCACGACTTGTAACATACCATTGACCTTTAGATCTGCAACTTGTGGCCATTGCATCATGAATGAAACCTTGTCATTCAAAAGCATACACCAAACCTACATATGAAACAATTGGGATACATTAATACCTGGATAGAAAATTAGGCATTAAACTACTAGCACTAAACCAAACCAACCTGAACATCATATTCTAAGGGTTTTAATAATAAATTCATTTTTGATTAACAAGAGTAAAAGAAAATAAAAGACAAGGATTGAGAGTAACTCTTCCAATAATTTAATCTATCCTTGATATAATATTGGTCGTGATTCCCATGCTTTAGGTCTACATAAAAAGTCTATTAGTCTTGCAAAGGTCTTGATGGTGTGTTTTTAGGTCCAAAGGATGGATTTAGATGATTATATAATTCAGCCAAATTTTCTAACGATGGGTCCAAAACATAGTTAAAAAACAGGACAAAAATTCCATTAATAATTGCATTCAAATTTTATTTTTCTGAATCAATTTCTACTAGCTGTTTAATCAAGCAAATAGACAAGACAGTCCAGTTCAGATGTTTGAACATAACTTAACATTATCTTTTTGATTCTTACATATAAAAAAAAAATAAACAAATACCTACATGATCACCAGGTCAGACCATTATCCTTGTTGACAGTAACATTATACAAGGTCAAGCCCAAAGGTTAATACCCTTCTTATTAAATGAAGGAATTTGTATAAGATGTCTAATGAAGTCTTATCTTATAACCTGTTTCCGTAAAGAATAATAATGGGACCCAAAAGGGCTTCATGAATGCTTCCAAAGTATTGCTTGTTCTACCAAGAGCGATACCAGCAGACTGCAGTGGTTGACAAAACACTAATATAAGGACTTTGCACTTAGGATTACATGCAAATAAAGTTTTTGAAATCATAACCAAGTGTGCTTCTGGAATTTAAGTTAGACAATAATTGGGAAATGGATAAAATGGTTTGAACTTACATTTTTCACTAAGTATGTATGTGGGTCAGATAGTATTCCTTTATGAACCAGGCCACTTCGATGGACATGGTCAATTGCACGAATAACATCTTCATAAATGTAGGAAGCATCAAATTCTAGCTTAGCATCAACTTCTTTTTTTTCAGTGTTTTAAGGTAACTTATTCAATTGTCTGGAATATTTGTAACGTTACAATCATATTACATTATCCTTGCATATGCAGTACAGTTGATTTTTGTTTTATTTCATTTTGTCATACTTTAGAGGAAATTGGTATGGAGACCAGAGGAAGAGGATGAAATAAAAAAAAACTTTTAACTCAAAAGCTTCTCATAGACTTTCTGAGATGTTTAGGGATGCCCGAAACGAAAATAAAAAGCCATTTTGGATTGGAGATCGTGTCTGGAATGATCTGTTATCACATTGGAATGCACTTGAGTATCGATCCAGGTGTCTTCAGGCCAAAAAAAATTGGGCATCTGAAAAGGGTGGTTGTATGCACACTGGTGGTTCCATTTCCTTGCAGGATCACGCCATTCGTTTGGTAAGATATTGTTAACATTTGACTATGCCACACGTTTGTACTATATGTATGAAAATTGAATAACAATTATATTTTTTTACTTGCATCATAGTCTAAGGAGCTTGGTCGATCTGCATATGTTGATGAGATTTTTCAACAAACTCATATAAGGAAGGATACTGGTGAATTTGTCGATGATAGATCTAGGCAGACACATGTAATACCTTTGCCCTGCATTTACATTTTTTACAAGTCAACACTTTATTTTTTATGTGATCACTTTTTATCCGTTACAGGAAAACTTTGAGGCTAGACTATCTCAAGCTAAGTCTGATGCGGCCTCAAGTGTTGGGGAATCAAAAAATGACTCCTTTAGACCCTCTTCAGGAAGACAGACTTAGGACTGAATGTTGGGTTTCTGCTGCGGGACCCTCGAATAAAGGGCGTGTTTATGGTACTGGAGAGCTTGCATGTAGTTATAAATCGTCAAATAAGATGTCCATGCAACATATGCAACCATCTTCCAGTCAAGGAATTGACTCAGCGGAAGTTATTAGGCTAAGGGAGGAGCTTCGTCAATCGAAGGAGGAGATGCGTGTCTTCCAGTCTGTTGTATTACAATTTCTACCTCCTGAAGCGATGAAAATTATTAAACAACATAAACAACCTCAGCAACAGGTCTCCGACACGCAACAAGCTGAGCAGCCACAAGACAATGCCCAATCGCATGACCAGGCACATCACCAACAGCAACACCAACATACTGATCAACCACATCAGCAGCAGCAACAACAAAATGATGATCAAGAGGGCCACCAGAGGGACTATGCTAATGACTACTTTGATTACTGACATTTCATGCTTTTATGCGTTGTTTACTTTGAATTCTATGCTTACTATGGATTTATGACACATTGCACTTTTATGACTTCTTTACTTTGAATTTGATGGTTACTATGGACTTATATGACATTGTGCTTTATGGACTTATAAGCCATTTGATGGTTAGTTTGTTTAATCTGAATTTTATGTTTAGGTATCAACTTATTACATTTTATGATTTGATGGGTTGTTTTGTTTGAATTGATTAATTTGTCTTGCATCAAATTAATTTAATATTTCAGGTGTTCAATGGATGTATTACATACAAACTTTGTAGCAAATTTTTACTTCCATATTGATGGAAAAAAAAAACAGGTTTAAAAAATTTAGAAAAATTTAAAAATGATTAAAAAAAATGATTTCCAACGGATTTTTTCCGTCTCCAATGTCCAACAGCCTGATTCCGACGGAAATTTTCCATCGCTAATCATTTTCCAGAACCTGGTAAGGCTTGTAATTTTTGACGGATTTTTTCTGTCGCAAAATTTCCCATGACTGATTTTCGACGGATTTTTCCGTCGCTACCGTTACCGACGGAATTCAAAATCCGTCGAGTGCATTTCCTACGCCCGTTTTAGCGACCGATTTGTTTCCGTTGGAAATGATTGATTAGCAACGGAAATATAGCTTTTGCGACAGAAAATTTCCGTCGAAAATTCCGTTTTTTCTTGTAGTGTTCTTCTTCTCCGAAAGAATAAAAGATGGGCAATCATACTATCCTAACTTCCTTTCCTCTGCTCAAATATTTGCACTCTCCGTATTTGATTCCTCTTCTTCATCTGTATCAAAGTCATTCCTTTGACAAGTGAAGACTATAGTCTAAGTTGTTTTCCCCCAAAAAAGTGTCCTTATACAGGGAAGGTTCCTCCAATGGAACACCCCCAAAAAAAGGTTGATTACCCCCTTTAATCTTCTTTTTACCGTGGTCAATAAGGTCCTTCTTCTCCGTCGATACCTACCAAGTGGTGCTCTTTTTGTCACCACTCATAACCCTAGCAGAGCGCTAATTTTTTGCTTGTATGGAGATACTTAGCTTATCAAATTTTTACCTTCATTCCTTTAGACTTTTTTATTTTTAGAAAACTAGTTTTAGACTTAAAGACATGCTTACTTTAGAATGGATTTAAATACATTTTTAATCTAATAAATTAATCAAACCGATTAAGAATCTGATTTTCAGTTTAACTGACAGATCGAATAGTTCAATTTGCATTTCAATTAATTGCCTGTCTTAGAAAAGGTAAAATTAATAGGATCAAGGACGCCTTTGAAAATAATTAATTAGAGCAAGGACGCCTTTTGTGTGTTTGTGTGCGGAAAAAAAATATAATTTTATGGAGTAAATAAGAATAAATTACACTCACACCTCCTGTGTTTTGCTCAAATTTCATTCGATACCCCTCCCTTTTTGTATCCTACAAAAAAACCTTAATTGTTTAGCTCACATTACATATAGACCCCCTCCTTTCTAAACACCATTTGATAATCTAACAGAAGTTAGATACATGCTGGTCACATGACTTTTAATGAAATTTTATGTCTAAAATACCTTTATCTTCTTCCTCTCAACCTGAGAATATTTTAAGACTCTTGTTTCTTTTTTGTTTTTTCTGTAATTGGACGTAAACCCAATTTTTTGTTGGACATGAACTCAGTTTGTTGGTACATAGTGTAAACACCCTTCCTCATTTTCAGCACATCATGATCAATCTTAAGGGAAAGAATTTTACCACTAACGGTAGAACAAAAACACAAAATAAAAGGGTGACAAGTCTAAATCATTAGCAATGTTGTTGACACATTCATGTACCATGTGTTCCAGTTCTTCCGTTGTGTTCCTGTGGTCCCAAATATTAACACTATTTTAATTAACAATAATAAACAAATGATTTCCAGTTCATCCATTGTGTTTCCTGTGTTCCTAACCATCAACACTATTTTAATCAACAATAATAAAAAAATAATTTCTAGTTCATTCATTGTGTTTTCTGTGGTCCCAAACATCAACACTATTTTAATTAACAATAATAAACAAATAATTTCTAATTCATTTATTGTGTTTTCTATGGTCTCAAACATCAACACTATTTTAATTCACAATAATAAACAAATGATTTTAAAAATCATAAGTGGTCCCAAACTGGTCTCCTATTGAAACCCCATTCAGAAATAGGAAATAATAAACAATCAAAATTAAATAAATAATCTTAAAAGTAACCTATATACAAGGTCCAATGGTCACTTACAAGTATAATGCTAGCGTGAACAGAAATCATGGAACAGGATGAGAAACAAAGCACTCATGAACATCGAAGAGGAAGACAAACGGAGGCGCTCATAAACGTCACGAACTAGAAGAGGAACAATGGAGAACTAGCGAACTGGAAGATGAACAATGGAGAATCCGGGAACTTGAATAGGAGCAGTTAAGAACTCGCGAACGGTGAAAAGGAATAGAACGTGAACGTCATGAGAGAAAGAGGAACTCGCACCCCCTGGGCGCTGAAGAAGAAACCACCAACAAGAGGAAGATGAACAGTACTCGCGAATGGTGAAGAGGAATAAAATGTGAATCATAAATTTTGAAACTAATTGGAAGGTGATAATTTGGGTTTCACAATTAAAATATAAGAGGCTGCTCACATATTTCAATTGACATTAATTAACGACGTTAATAGAGGGGGTAAAAGTAATGTGTAAAAAGGGAGGAATATCAGGTGAAATTTGAGCAAAACATAGGGATGCGAGTATAATTTACTCTAAATATAAAGGTTTATTTTGTTTAAATTATATTATTTTAGAAACTAAAATCAATAAATTGATTTTTGAATCCTTTTAAAGATAAAGTAAAATCCATTAAGTAAAAAAGTATATGTATTTTTTGTTATCATATTATTAATACGAAATGTTCACTAACTTTTCTTAAAGAGATTGAGTCAAATACTTCTTTCGAATCAATGACTTATTAAAAAATATATATATATTTAATATTTTAAAAAGTATTTAGGACTTTATTTTTATAATAATTAGGATTTTCAGTATTGATCTAAGAAACATTTATACTTTTAAGTAGTATGTAGCAGTGTCGTTATAACTGTTAGAAACATTTTATGTTCGACAAGCATGAACACTTTGAACTCTTTTAGATGAGACAAATCTAACATATAGGTAAGTGAGGAGTCGAATGGAACTTAATATCAGAGGTCTAAGTGCATCGGACTTAATTTATGAATTCTTGTAATCCAGTCTATTTTAATTAATTTTTTTATGTATTGGATTGGATTATTTTAGTTTAATGAATTTAATTAAATATGATTAGGTGATGAATTTAGAGTTTTGGATCCGATCAAAATATATCTCAATTCAACTCATATACAATTAAATTACTATTACTAATATAAAAACTATAAACTAAGCATATTTCAATTTCAACATAATACATTTTATCTTAAAATAATATATTATTTTGAAGTATAATATTTTATGAATGATATTGTGGGTATATATTTATGGTTTATTTATTTATTTATTTTCTGTTTATCAAATGAATAATATAATATTTTATGAATATTGATTGTTAAAAATATTTTTGTTATTTTTGAATTTGAAGATTTTTTAAATTTTTTCAAGACTTAAAGAAGTGACTTTTTATAATGACTCAATCCAATAACAAATCTAATATATTCCAATTAAAGTTAAATTGAGTTTAATTGGATTAACAAAAAAAAATGATAAACTCAATTCAATTTAATCCGATTAAATTTAATTAAATTGGATAAAAAAAAAAGCCAAAACTCAATCCAATTTAAATTAGTTATCCCCTAAATATACATAATTATAGTTTTCTAATATCTCTAAAAAGTACCTCCAACTAATTGTTATTTTAATATAAAAGAATATAATTTCTTAGAGTAAGTAATGACAAAACCTATTTAATAATGTTTTGTTTAAAAAAATTGTATATTCAATCATCTTATATCACATCCTATACATCACTTCGGCATGCCAAGTTTGACTATATGGAGAAAAGATATTCTCCGATCGACAATGTTTACTCCTATATCTTAATTTAATGCTTAACTACAAAAAAGACTAAAAATGCAAGTGCACAAACTTGTATTTATTGCAAAGAAACTTATTTGAGATTTGAAAAAATGAATTGTGCGAGGACCTATTAACCAATTGTCATTCATAATTAAACACCCGGTTGGCTCTATTCAATTTTCAGGTTATGACTTATGCTTCACCTATAAGTGTCATAGCAAGCAATTGTAGAGGTATATGGGACCCACAGTTGATGAAAAGGATGAAAAACAAACCTCATTAATCGATCTAGTTTTGTATCCAATAAACTTTAATTTTTATATAATTTTAGTCAAATTCCAAATAAACTCATTTCAATTTCTTGAGACTACAACAATGTTACTACAACAATATTACATGCCTATCGCTTAAAATTTCAACAACAGCAAAGATGTCTTTCTTCTCATTTTACCTTCTTCAATAAAATTTCCAGTTTTAAAGATATTTCCAAAAAAAAAAAAAAGATGCAGTTGGTAGTTGCATCGACATTCTGACAACAACCATTCCTTAACCACACCACACCATGACCTAACCCTTAACAATAATTCAATATTCAATACTGCAGGTACTGGGGCAAAAATTAGAATTTATTAAAGAAATTTTTTGACAGCAATATATCATGTTGGAGACTATTTTTAATAATATTTTGATCAAATATCAAAGATTGTGTAAAAAAAAACTCAGCTTAAGATGTTGAAAGCAAAATTACTTACACTTGTACCTATATAAAGTTTTCTTGGGCAAAAGAAAGACCGAAATTGTGAACCCATACGTACATACATGTAGATTTCGGATTCCATATATTATAAAGCTTTTGGACACTTTGTGTGAAACGGATAACATCTATGTAATTGACTAGTAAAACTTGAAAACAGCTTAAATCACTATGACAAAAATATTATTTAATAACAAAAATTTAGCATTAAGATTGTATTTATTAATATAATTTATGTCTAACAAAAATCGAAACAATAAACATTACAGATCCACTAATCGCATGAATTATACTAACATTTGAATTATATTATATTACGTTAATTTCTATACTAAAAACATTTTCTATTAGTATAATGTATAATATTATTAGTATAAACTTGCAATATCGATATTAATAATTAAGATTTCATTCATAAAAATTATAGGAAATTAATCCAACACTAAGATATTTCAACGTTACAAAATTAAGCTCATGTTAAGTTAAGTAAGATATTTCACTAACTTTTTTTATTAGTTAAAAAGCTTGTTTAACTATTTGATAAATAAATTTTTAATAGTTTAGTATTTTAAATATTTGAAGTAACATTTTTTAATGCTAGTTTCTAACTTTTATATTTTCTTCCATTTTTATCTTCAATATGTTTATCCAATTTTCTAGTTATCCTTTTAAAATAAATTATGATTTTATTATTTTTTATCATTTTACACTTTTCAACTACTTTAATATATAGTTTTACCAAACACTTATATATAATTTAATAAACTAGCTTTCCAGCTGTCAATTAATTTTTCAGTTAGTTTTGTCAAATAAATAAAATGCAAAAGTGAACTTACCAATTGTTAATCATGAAAATTGTATCTATTTCTCGAAATAAAAATATTTTCAAAATAGCAAAAGAATCTTCACTAAATGATTTTATTAACAAATAAATATTTAAAAATGAGACATAGAATCCATTTTCGATTATGAGTTCCTTTTGGTTAAACAAGCAAGTTCGTAGTTTTCAACTTATCAGATAATTGTCTAATATTTAATGAAAATTATGATTATAATTTTGATAAACATATACATTTTTGTTACAATAGTATAATAGCTCATAGGATTAGTAATAAGGCAATTTTGGATAAAATTGTTTTCGATTCAGTTATTAGTTTTTTTTAATGATTTCGATAATAATAAGTAGAGATTGGAAAAGTAAAGTTTTGAGAAAAAATAGAGATTGAAAAAAGTCAAGGGTTTAGAAATGTGCAATAAAATAAATAGGCATAAATTCATAAAAGATGGGAATTGAATACATACACGATGACCTGCTGAACCTTTAGCCAATTTTCGATGGTAGGCGTTGTTGGTGTTTGAGGAATTAAGTGATTGTGTTTTAATCTCCCGAAAATTGACCGTCAACAATTTTATTTATAAACTTCTAATACTAACGGTCGAATTATATGATTTCAACACATGTACAAAGATATTCCTAAACACATTGATATGATACTAATAATTGTCTTCACATAACTTTTCTACAACCATGCAAACTAGTACTTCGATTTGTTGAAAAATATTTTACTCTCCAATGCTTTCCAATCATATGTGCATGAATGAAATTATCAAAATTAGCAATCTCAATCAAAATTATTCACTACAATTACACAGTCTCGTTTCTCAAAATTTTTCCCATATTCCAATCACTTTTGAAGGGATTCTCTTACTCATTTTGAGCCAAGTATATCGAAATTTGATTTTCATACCTTAATCAAATTTTACATAGCATAGGTAATAGATGCCCCCCCAAAATAATGTATTCAAGTAATATCTTTCAAGAATGCAATATTTTGTAACAAATACTCAAATATTACTTTAATATCTTGTTTAATCAGCATTAAATGTGTTGGGAACATCATCTAATCATGGTTGCGATGTTTATGCTAATCGATAGGAGATGATTACCTATTTTACAACTGTAATTCCCTACCCTATTAATGTGTCATAAGATCATATCATTAGTTTAAAAGATATTTATTTTATTCAAATTTTGAAAATTTCCAATCTTTTAAACTCTATATATACGTCAGTTGCACTTCCACTACTGAAACGACCGTTTCTATTACGTATTTATTTTAGTTGAAAATGTAATAACCGCTTTTATTTCTTAATTTGACAATTGAAAAAAAAAATTTCAAAAATATAAATATTAATAATAACAAAAAATCAAATTAAATTGGTTAAGTTTTTTTTTTTAAAAAAAAAACACAGCTTTCCTATAAATATAAAAGTTTACGCGTAAATATCTAACATAATCCATAACATTCATCCACACAAATACATACCACATGTACATGGCATACAGTCCATTATAAATCCACAGTCTCATATATAAAAAGTCCATGATACATATCTAAACGTAGATCATCAAAAGTAGAGAATCATAACAGCCACATCTTCTAGTATGACATCGTTCCTTTCACTGTTCCTCTACTCGCCCAATTAATTTGGGGTCATCACAGGTGTCAACCACAAGACACAAAAGAGGGTAAGTCATGATAAACAAAATTTAAATATATACAGAAATATTAAATATACGTAACTGGTTTAGATAAAATACAGAGAATATATTCTAACAGTGATTAAAAATTAATCATATTTTACTCTACGC
>PYAF01005711.1:181475-201649 GCA_007407185.1 Glycine tomentella
GTGTGGGGCTATGTTTTGCAGGTGATTCTTCTAGAGCAGCAGAGAGATCCCAAGGCAAGAAGCCTGTGCAGGATTAGCTGCTGATGGACACACTAGGATAGAGGACTTGAGCATGTTGCTCATATGTTCTGGTTTTGTTTTGGCTATGTACTTTGATGTACCCTGATGGGATATTTGTACAGTTTTGTATTGTACAGTGAAACTTTAATGTATATTCACCATATTATGATGTACAGTTGTATGATAGTGACTTTGATGATGTCACTTCTAGTTTATGCTTCCAAACTGCTTAAACTCTTATTGATTATCTATTTGATTGTGGTGTATGTTTGGTAATGACCCTGATTAGAGAATTGGGGCGTTACACAGTGCCACTGGGCATATGTTCGATTGTCCTGGCTTCGATAGCTGTATTTTAGATTGTGTGACTCTAGGTAGTGGTACTAGCAACCAGAGCATATATGTTGCATCTTGTTGGTTGCACTTTGTTTGCCAACAAGAGTGCGACACATATAGGCGTTCAGTTCTTAGAGCCTTTTTGCTACATCAATGAAGCTGCGGGTTTTGCCTGGGGAGCTAGTGCTTTGGTGCATATGTATGAGAATTTGAGTTATGCATCAAAACACAACAGAAAGCATCTAGCTAGATACATTACTATATTACAGGTAATCTTGTGTCTCTCTGTGTGTGTGGGTTTGTTTTGGTTTGGATTATTTCTGACTTTCATCATTTCCATTTGTAGTGCTGGATATATGAGCATTTTCGCACTGTTGTGGACGGGGGTGCTTTGGATGTATATGAAGATACGCAACCACGTGCCTCTCACTGGAAGAGTGCGAAGGCGTTACCGTTGGCGACTTACCATGCCCGTATAGACAGGTTGAGACCTGATGACATCTGCTGGACACCATATGCGGAGCACCGCCCCTTAGGGATTTTGAGCCGATTAGTTTATTTTCCGGTTTCATTAGATAGGGTCCTCACATCTTTAGGTACCTTCCAGACAGGGTAGTTAGGCAGTTCGGCCAGATTCAGCAGATTCCAGAGCTGCCTATGTTGGAAGTCCCCTCCGTTGACGATGTTGACGAGCAATGGGTCCATTTCGCGGATTACCTTATATCGACTGGTGACTTGGTACATTATCCAAGTCACTATTTTCCTGGATATATGGAGTGGTTCTATCGGATCTCACATCTGTTTATGACTCTGACACAGTATGCACAGGCCCGTTCACATGCTCCACCTGGGCCTAGTATTGATCCATTTCCCCCCTGCACCAGATGTTCATCCCCCTGCAGTAAATGTTCATCCCCCTCACCCAGATGTGGGTCCACATGCATCAGATGTTACTATGGAAGACCAGTCGCCAGCACATGCAGTGGTAAAAATATTACAATTTGTTTATGCATTGTGTTATCAGATTTCATTACATTGTCTAATGCATTTTGTTGTTTTGTTGTAATTTCAGTCTGTTTGCCAACGGCTGGCTGAGGGCTTGCAAGCCTTGATCGATGACGGCCTCGTTACAGAGGGAACAAATGCATACTCTAGGACACAGCAGATGTTGCTTCTCGCCTGTAGTGTCAGGGACTATGCCATTGTATATAGTCATAGAAGACGGTCTAGAGATGCACAGCGGAGGCGCCTAGAGTAGTCTGTCACTATTTTTTGTACTGATGACCACATTTATGTCCGACATAGTTGTTTATGTTTTTTTTTTGTTATGTTGGGCAAACTTACTTGGTTATTTATACCTATATATTGACACAGTTATGCAAAATAACAGTTTATTCATTGTTAAAATCTTTCTACACATCTCCTAAGTCTACATGTTCAGTACGCAACCTCATTCATCTAGCATACATTTGCATTCTACTAATGTAATTATTGGGCCAGGCTTGTGCTTCGCTGGTACAATGAGTATCCCACAAGAACGCAGTCAACGGCAAAGGACAATTGTCCTTTAATAAAACATGTTTCATATAATAACATTAGACAATGATGAGTTTGACATATTTATGTCGTTCCATAAAATAAACAAATTAATGTCATACCTGAACAAAGTGATTACCAAAAACATGATCGATACACAGAATGCGATGAACTTGGGGATCTTTAGGGGGTTGGCTTCTTAAAGGAAAAAACGTCATACTTTGCTGAAGTGAAAGAGATACTGCAATGACATTATATCTTGATGCAATAACATGCCCCATTTTCGTAATATCCATTCATTTATCCACAATAACTTGTAAATAAACGGTTATTCAAATATATTTAATGTGCATCATTTGCCTTGTTATTAAATCCATATAATGATTAAACCAAATGAACATTTGATAGACTCCTGAACTGAGTCAGGTCCTGTTTGCCCAAATCTTCCTTGCAATGGAATCAATTCTTCAATGGAAAGAAAAACAGGGTATGAAATGCTCTATTCAGGACAGCTTTTTAGGTTTTGTGATTTAAGAATTGGAACAATGGAAGAACATTAGAAGTGGATTTGGATTGACACCATGGAATAGGAATTCTAATAAGTCTTGCAAGAATCGCCACAATAGCTCAGAAGCTATTGGTAAGAAACAAGAAGTTCTTCACTAAGAACAAGGGAGAATAACTGTCAACCTCTCACACACAAAGTGCAATCTAATTTCATTCAATCAAAACTTCTCACAATCTGTTGTGATGTGGTTTATATAGACCACGAAACTACAAGCTAAATGAAATGTAAATGCATCCTTAAATGAAATCCAAATGTAGCTTCCAAGACAAGCTTCTAAACACAGCTTTTAAAAACTAAAAATAGCGCTTCTGCAGAAAGAACGACTTTAATTGATTATTTCGTAATGGTAATCGATTATTTTGAATCAAATAATCGATTACTAGATCTTGGTAATCGATTATTCGTTCATATCAGGCTTGGAAGATGATTCATGAACAAAGTAATCGATTATTTTACCAAATAATCGATTATCACAGGAACTCCCACTTCCATGTAATCGATTACAAGAGGGAATAATCGATCACAACAGAGCTATTTACAAATCTACATTTATACAAAGTATTTAATCGATTACAGGCTACTCGTAATCGATTACAACAGATAAGTTCAATATTTTGTAGCCTTCTTCATGATTCTCCAAGAGATATAAGCTGGATTGTATATGATCTTGGAGTGTTTGAGCCCTAGCCCTTGTCATTGGCCCTTTAATCACCAAAGGAAGTGCTTCCATGTGTAATTCCAAGTCTTCCTTAACTTTCCTTGGTTTTAGGATTGTATCAACATTTACCTTGGAGAATCCATCAACCAATAGGGACCGTTTTAAGGTTTCAAATCTATGTATCCCACCAAACAAGGCTATATATCCATCAGTCCATTCTCCAAGTTCTTTGAGTAAATGATTGCGTACCAAAGACCAAGATTCTTCACCATAACCTAATAAGGCAGCAAATACGCGATATCCACAATTACCATCTGCTTTCATATCGGTGATATTCAAGATAAACTTCTGCATAAATGGATGAAATTGATCTAGCATTGGAACCATCCCGCGTTGCATGTCAACATCACATGAGGAAAAGGACTGTTTTGGAGTGGAGCAACTATTCTGCACTGAATGAAACTCGTTTACATACTCAAAGTAAGACGGGTCCCTTCTCGTTGACCTTTCGTGCTTTGTCATCTTCTTCTTTGGAGCACCTTTAGTTTTGACCTTATCAGGGGGAGGGCACATGGAATTTAAATCAGGGTACGCAATTTCTTTAAGTTTACTTTTAAGTGTCATTTCCCACACAAATCAAGCTTTTCATTTGAAATGGCTTCCATCTCTTCAGTTATGGTGACTTCGGAATCATTCATACCTTCACTTGAAAAGTTTAATCTCCGCCAAAAAATATGAACGTGTCTATTGGAATGCTACCAACCACATACTTTGCTAGCTCACACGCACAAGGCAAACCATGCGTTGTTCTCATAACACATCCACACCGAGAAGGATTTTTTCCTGCATAATGAACTTATTCATACTCGGCAGCAATTTGGTTTAACGCGTACCTGGATACCATGCCAACAAGTCTCTTGTATAAAGTGACTTTAAAAACATGTCCTACAACATGTGTGCTTTTCTCCAAAGATACCTTGATTTCATTATGTTGCAAGGTGATCATGTTGTTCATGGCATCCCAAACAGTGCATAAGTCTCCAATACTATTCTGCAATAGGCGCTTTAAGGTCGAATGTGCAGACTCCACTCTGCATATGGGTCATTTAATCAATTAATTCACAATACAATAAATTTATGGAAATATCAATGTAAGTAGTGTCAAATAACAAACTTACCTATTTGTTGTTGTATTTCCAAAATGCATGACTTTGTTTGTCCATGTTGTCACAAAATTTTCTTTGTGGGGATTCAACCAAGTGTCCTTCACGTAATCAACAAACGTAGGCCACGGTGCACATGCAACATCAAACTTCATAAAACATTCATGATATTGCTTTTCGATAGCACAGTCAACAAGACTTCCCCATGCTTCCATCACATACTCCCATGCATGACTCTACCTAACATAAGTTTTGCATTTTGCCTTCACATTCTTGTCAATGTGAAACCGACACAATAAATTGGTTGAATATGGAAAAACACATTTCACAACAGTCATCAAGGTTGATTATGATTGCCACATATTAACTTCACCATCCACCCTTGTCCTCCCGGGGTTGGTTTACCCTGCAACTTAAAATGACACTCACATTTTCTGGTGCTAGTGACTGAAGGTGTGAAACCTTTTTTCCATGCTCTAGATTTTCCACTCCTTTCACAACCAATTAACACAAATGATGTTCTTCATACTTTTCCAGTTTTTGTGTCACTCCTCATTATAACCGCTACAAAATCATTCTCAAATGCAACTGTATGAGCCCATTTCAATATCGCATCACGCGATTCAAACACCTACACAAATGGATAATTGATATTTAATATGCTAAATAGAATCATATAACAACTTTAAATACATTCAAATACACATTATTACCTCATTCGTTTGGAATGCTGCAGAACAATCAATTAAACAAGCATTATCCTCAAACGCATCGGGGTCTATACCATTGTCTTCATTAAATTCAAACGCATTAGCGTCTGCTCTAATGTCTTCATCCATATTAACTTCTTCTGACATCATACTGTCATACATCCAGTCATCGTTGTCCATCCTAACAAATAACAATTTAAATTTAACATAAAAAGTTGCATGTGGAAACCTATAAAAATACACACGCATAATAATAACATTTTTAGCAACATTTAATTTCTAACATAAATGTCATTATATTGTTTAAAGCATGCATTAAAAGCCATGTGTAAAGGTAACACGACATTGACAATACTATGATGAATGCTATAAAAACACTTTCCTTCAAACGGTGCCCGACAAATTTTATAGAACACATACCTGATACACCATGTGGAAGGGTAAAACAACATTGACAACACTATGACAAATGCTGCAAATTTTACTGAACACATGTGAAAGGTTAAAACCTTAGTCCAAAGTGACAACACTATGTACCATATTGATAAAAGAAAAATTCGAATAATGACATGTCTCAATCAACATTAGATACCAAACAACCTTCTATCAGAAACACAATCACACAACTATAAATAACAGAAAACACCCTTAGGAAAACAACATACCTCCGCAACCAACATTCAATCTCACTACTATGACATTCTTAGGAGAAACAAGCAGTCAAACTATTTCTAACTCCAAATTAGCATTCATTTTTCCAAATGGATCAATCAAACAAAACCAAACTGGTGTTTCTTTTGAATGTCCTACTCCAATACCAATGCGAGTTCCTAATGAGTGTTCTTTTCAATCACTCAAGACTAGAATGCACAACACCATTCTCCTAACTAATGACCAAATAGTGCATGAAATCTACTACCAACAGTCATCCCTAGATGTAGCTCAACAATATGTTTTTCATTCTGTCCAACTGAGAAATGATGATGATGTTTGGACAATGTTAATGTGCAATGAGCAATACTCGTGTGTTGACCCTATAGAATTATTATGTACCATCAATAGAACACCCGATGGTATATTCAACCTACTTCAATCCACCATCGTCCCTACACATGATGCAATCTTATATTACAACGGCAAGTGGAACATACCACAACAAGCCAATTTTGTGGGTTATTCCTTTACTGGAACAAATCAAATAAGATTCGAAATTCCTTCAGGATGCAACATTCAAACACTCAAGGATGTAATCAAGCAAGTTGCGCCTATAGGGGTCCCCCCCTTATGGAATTCACGACTCACATGCGGTAAGAAAATTATTTTTTCGAAAGTCATCCCATGCAAAATATTCATACTACACAATCGAATATCACATAATAAAGTTGATAATGAATGAAGACGTCTTAAAGATGTTAGCAGAATCCAACTAGTGGAAACGTTTTTGTCCAATCAAAATTTTAGCTATTTTCAACAAACCAGGTACCCAAAAAGCCCTAATAACCGATGCAGATGTTGGGCATGATGCTGACTAGAACTATTTAAATGCAACAAGAAGACATGTTCGCTGCACATCATCTTCTGTTATTTTCATTTTATTAACTTATGTTTTTTTCATGTTTGTCTCTCATTCAAGGTGTTTTTTTTATTATTAGTATGTGCAACTGCATGTGTTTATTATTAGTATGTGCAACTACATGTCTTTAACTACATGTTTTTTTATTATTAAATGCTTATAATTAATTTGTACTTATTTATATTGTTTCATTTTATCTATTGTTATTTTTATACGAGAATTAAATTTATTAACTTCATTCAATCAAATAATTTATCAAAACAAACTCAATTTTATTCAAATACATATTTGCAACAATTTATAAATTTTCAAAAGACTATTATTCAACAATCTACAATCATAAGGATTAGGCAATCCGGATACCCATATGGATTTGGTAATCCGTATAGGTTATACGGATTGACTAATCCGTGTAACACATACGGATTAGGCAATCCATATAACTTATATGAATTAAGTAATCCGTATAGGTTATACGTATTGCTTAATCCGTATGGTTTACACTGATTAGTCAATCCGTATAACCTATACGGATTATCTAATCCATATGGATATACGAATTGCCTAATCCGTATAGGTTATACGAATTGAGTAACCCATCTAATCCATACGGATTAGACAATCCGTATAACCTATAAGAAAATTGGAGAAAATGGGCCATTGGGGAATTGAAGTTGGAGTTGGGCCTTCTGTTGTGACTGATAACATACATTGATTGGGGCTATTGCTTCCTGCATCTCCAAGTTGCTTCCTACACCCTTTCCAGAATATTTTTTTTACCTTCCAGATTTGGCCATTCCAAAAGCCAAAATCTGTAATCAATCCAGAATAAAATTTTACATTCCAGATTTGGAGGCACAAGAAACAACAGCCAGTTGGTTGGTTGGGAGCAGAGGGAATAAAAAGGGAAATTGTGTAGGAAATGGGGTAATCAGAAAATTAGTGGAAAAGTAGGAGTGTACAGGTCTCTGGAATACCAGTGTTTACAATTGTAAAATTCTCATTCTCACAGTAAACAGTTTTTTTTTTTCTTCTAGTTGTATATAACTTGTAAATGCAATCTATGGTTTAAAAGATAATAAAAAGACAGAAATATTAATAAGCAAACACTACCGTGATGCTTGCATCAAAGAAATTATCTACAGCTATGATATACCATAGAAACAACACATACAACCGCTCTGAGACGGTTGCATTCACCAAGAGAATCTTTCCAACATTTGCAAACATTATCTACAAATTCATGTAAAGCAGAAGGAAGAAAAGGAAGCAAGGGTGAGGAAGAGAAAAGGCAACTATGATGTGTACTTGTGGACTTTTCCATGATACATTGAACTAAGATGTAATGTCAACCCACAAGAATAGTGACCTCAATGAGCCATTTATATGTATGAATGTAGAGAGAGCCCAAGTGAAGCTCCTTTGCTGCAACAATATGATCACTGGACCTCTAAGAAAGTAAAATCACATTTTTAGCCACTTTGGTTTAACAACCTTTTTCTCAGCAGGTTTGCGTTCTTCAACAGGATGGGAATGAGTTGCCATGGCAGGTTCTGGTTCTGACTGTACTACAGGCTCAGATTGCTGGCCTCGATCAATTGCAACGTGCAAATCCTTCAAAGACAAGATCTCTTCTTGGAGGTAAGGACTATTATGGTCACCCACAGTGCTATCACCTACACAACACATTTCAAGAGATAAGAAAATATACTGAGAGCTGGTCGTCACTAAATCCCAAAGTGTCTAATTAATTAGAAATACACATTAATGGTATTATATTATATTATGTGAAAAAATAAGTGAAGCTACTGTCATTTATATATTGATCAATGCTATACACGTAACTGCATTTGCTTGATGAAGTAATAGCATGTTAATGATAGATTTGAAGGGATACACATGTTCACAACAATATAGATGCATCAACAGTGCCAAAAGAGAACGTGTAAATATAAAAACTGAAATTCTGCAGATCGGTTGCAAAATAAAATAAACAAGAGTACAACTGCAAACTTGAAAGATTACATTAAATGGGCTTCTAAACCGACCATACAAATACTCAAAAAAGTCTTGCAAAAAAAAAGGTCTCATGGAGAAATAGTGGAATTTATATAAATATCAAGCATGTCAATTTGACTATATCACATAACATGAAAAATTGGGAAGGGGGGGGGGGGGGGAATATTTTGGAAAACTACTATCCTACAGACTCACAAAGTGGGAATAAGTCATACTCAGTGCTGATATTATAATCACATGATAAAATATTAAACAACCCCCTAAACTGATCCTCCAAAGATTAGTATGTCAACATTAATTCTCCAAATATTTTTGTCATCAAATTAGTTATGTGAAGATATAAAACAGTTGCCAAGTATGTCCTTTTTAATTGCTACTGCAGTCTCCATTAGAACAAATATGAAGGCATTTTAGATAGTTAAGATACTAATTTGGAAACAATTCCGGCACTAATCTTTGGAGGATTTAGGTATTTACTTCTGCAAAAAGGATTCTTATGGCAGAACTTACCTTTTGGGACATTGTATGAGAAGTACACAATGGCACCAGGACAAAAGCCAGCAGTGTAATAATCCCGGGACATGTCATTGATCACCTTCTTAGGCGGAGTAGTGTCTGCATTATAAAAGTACATGTGATTTATTTTTCAAATCGTACCCAAAGTAACCCTCTATTTGTTAGCAATATATAATCCTTCTCAAGAGATGTTGAGATTCATCATGGACCATGCGAAACTAATGTATGAGTTAAGGGAATTTGAATTAAACTATAAAAAGTCAGTACAAATTCTGAGCACCATAACATGCTTACATATATAAAATGGTTGCTCTGGCTGTGCAATAACTTTAGTGAGGAGATCAATTAAACTCTGGATTGTTTCAGATGGGTGGAAGGTAGCCTCCAACGTGTGATTATCAGGGAAGCGAACTCTAATTACAGCCTGCAAGCAATCATAGTATATAATTAGCGAAATACTGTCCATATTTAGGTTGACTTGTTTTCTGATTGTTTCCTAATTATTTTCATAAACAGGTTGATTCTAAATTTCTAGTCCCTATTCATGAGACTGATTCTCTCATCCTTGTATATAAATAATTAAATATTGTAATGTTATCATGGAAACACAACAACCGACATTATTCACTATTTTCAGTCTCAACTGCAACTATAATAATAATATTAAGAACAACAACAAAGAAGGAGCTAGACATTACTTTGGTTATTCTTGACCTACGAGCTGCCTCTTCTGCTTCTCGGATTTTTCGAGTCTTCAAGAATTTATCTAAGTAAATTGAATACCTTTAAATTTCAATGTCATGGAGTGATAATTTTGTCGAAGCATTCTAACAGTTATATATATATAAAAAGATAAAAACTAATTCTGTTTAGCATCACCCTTTCAGTGAGTATTATCACCCTTCAGTTGTAAATAAATAAAACACATACAATTGCATTTAAAAAGCCAAAAAGTGGAAGAAAATGATATATTTTAGTAGAGTACAGTATAAACAGCATAGAGTATGATATGGCACTTCTAAATGCTGCAAACAAATGGCTAATTGACATTGACCATTGACTAAATAATCATTTTTGTCCTCACTATTTAACTTTTTTGTTTTCTCAACCTCATTAGATTATCAGTTTTTAAAATAAATAAAAAATAACATCATATTTTTATGACAGGTAATGAGTGGAAAGGAAAGGAAATGAGGGGAAGAGGATATAATCCCCCTGTTCGAGATAAAAATATTGCTTCCCCATAATTGGGGTGGAATGGGGGAACACACAAGGACAATGGAATTCGGTTTTGTTGCTTTATTAATCTTCCAAACAAGCAGAATGGTAACTTTGTCCCATTCCTACACTTCCCATCCAAGCCTATCCCCTCTTGTTATGTTTGTTCCATAAACGAAAAAAAATCCGAACAAAGAGTAAAATGGAGAAAGTGTACATCAATGCAGATGCATAAACTTCTATGACTAGTAATCTTATTTAGGTAATTGTTCAAATTAGAAAATTTGGCATATTCCTCATATGAAACAGGGCCTGAAAATAGGTGACAATGTAGTTAATAAATTTTACTCCTTCGCTCATGGAATGATTGGTATCATCATGACCTTGCTTTTTAGTAGCCAAAAGCCTGTAATAATCTTCAGCGGTAAACTCATAGAAGTCATCAGTCTCCTCTTCTACATACCAACAAGAAATATAAGTTGAATCAGGATATTTGAGAAACAATATCAACAATTGAAATTTTACAAGCAAACATTTTCAAGGGCCTTGGAATTGTCTAAGATAAGGTGCTATTACCATGGGATAATGCAGCCTTTGAAGATGAAGAAACAACTGATGTTTCAAAAACATGGATCTCTCGTCCAAATCTTTCTTTAACAGCAGCAAGCTTCGCCTGGTTCAACAAAAGATAATGGTAAACAAAAGATCATTGAATAAATAGTTCATTGAAGTGCAGAAGCAGTAAACCTGAACTAGGAAAAGTTGGTAGCAGTACAAATAAATAAATAAATAATACATATGCATCATTGAAAAATTCAATGTCTCATGGAAGATCATAGATAACAATCATTTCAGAGGACAGAGAGAGGACTTCTTTGTCATTATTTCGATTTAACAGGTCCAAATATCCACAAGAGTGTTTGCAAATGAAAGGCTCAACAAGCCCATTTGTAGTTTCAGACTGTTACTAAAATTGTAAAAATCACGATTCGATACATCATAAATGCAATTCTCCCAGCGGTGTGCTGAATTGAACCTTGACTCGCAATAAATTTCTGCATCACACAACTCAGTTTGCAACTGGGTCAGACATGTAACCAGGCCAGGTCATGCATAACCTGTTTCTGAAAAACACTAAAAATACATTTAAAACAGTTGGGCCAAAAGGGAGGGGTGGGTCCAGCCACTCTAAACCCTCCAATGTGATCCACATGAAACATTTTAGAAAGAAACCTTATTTTTCTTTTGTCCTCTGCATCTCCCCAGTCCCCACACACTATAGCCCTAGAATGCTTCATATATTCTGTCTTGTAGCATTCAATATTGGAGGTCTTGCTAGTTGTGGTTCCTTACCTCTGTTTTGGTATTTCTATACTTCTTGTTTCTCCTCTTTGTTGCTGTCTTTATACTCATGTTGGGCTTTGTGCAGTTAAGCATCTTGGGTGAAAAATGGGTCACACACAAAAAAGAAAGAGACTAATATTACTTTATTAGCTATATAGTGAGCAATTTGACTTCATAATGCTAATATATAAATGTTTTGATATGTTTCTTCCATGTTAAAATGCTCTCAGATTTATGTATTTTAGTTATTTATAATGAATTGGTGCTTTTATATGACTTTGATAGCATGTATATATTATTTTTAATTACTGATCATGAATCTTACAATTGACAATATGGTACCTTTTGCAATTGAAAAAGTAGCTCTTCTAATTCACTATTTGATTCCGGTTAGAAAACCATCATTTCAAAAACCAAAAACAAAAGGAAAAGATAAGCAGAGCTTGTTCAGTTAGCCCTAGCTCCAAGAACAGAAAGCTGAGCATGACACAAATTAAAAACAAGCTTCAGCCAGACCAAAGAACTCCATGAGAAAGACCCAATACAGATAACAAAGAAGACGCATCAAAATCAGAACAGAGAAAATGAACAGATAGAAGAGATGAGTTTGAACAAGATCGAAAAGTTGGAAGAATTGGATTCAAATGGTGTCGCATGAGAGAAGGCTTCGGTTTTTTTTTTTTAACTCAGATCACAAAACCTAACTCAGAACCCAGTTGCAACAACTGTATTTGACTCATGAAATTGCAGATGTCACGATCTTGTAAGATCGACTATCTCAGTGCTGTTAGACCAAATCACAATCTTTACTCCAATCCAGCGCAGAGATGGCTGCAAAAATCATGAAATCATGCAATCTCAAACAGTCTAGGTTGCAATTTTGATAACACTGATAATGAGAATCATGATAACAAAAATGCACATTCTGCATTCAGAGGAAATCTGAGTAAATTTAACTACACAATGCCACTCATAGGCATCATTTGAAAAGAGCCAGTTTGAATTCCAGTGTTTATTATCTAAGCATGAATCAAATTATGGATGAGATAGCCATCACTCATCACTGATGAATCAAGAAAAGGAGTAAATTTTAAAGTTAGTTGTGGGGAGAGGTTTTGGAATCAACTGATTTCTCATTGTGTAGGAATAAGACAGAATATACAAAGTACAATTCACTAAGACACGAGGTAACAACATCTCATAGGTGATAACAGGAGATCACGCCATATCACAAGTTACACTTACACAGCTTAGGTATCTAGCAACCCCTATTACAAAGTGATGGAAAGATTGATGAGAATGTCAAACATAGATTTAAAAGGGGTAGAGGAAAACCTTTACGAAAAGTTGAACAAATGGAAGATAGTCAGTCTTGTTAAAAGGGATAGAGAAAGACTACTGAAAACACTATGTGAAACTTCAACGAAGACCTTGATTTAAATGGTTTTTACAAAAACTTCAGTACTACCTCCGTTCCTATATATAAGAAACATATGACCACCTTTAAATGCATTAATTGCTAATTTCCTTCTATACCCTTATTTATTGTAAAGACTACTAATGAGATAAGTAATACTCATTGGAGGAAAAAGTTATCCCTTAAAAAATGAGTAGTGTCATTGAATGCAACCACCACTTAAACCATTTGATTCAATGGGTACTTTTGGAATAAAATTCAAATTTATGATATTATTAACTTATTTTAGCTTATTTTTCCTCTCTTTTGTCTTATTTCTACTTTTTTCTTCCCCTCTCCCTTTCTCTTTCTTTGTCTTATTTTCGATTTATCATTGGGTTCATCTACCACCGACCCCAATTAACTTGAGTTAAAGGTGTTGTTGATGTTGATTAATTAAAGTTAACCAAATTAACAACTTTTATTGGTCTTGATGAATTGGCTATTTGTTTCTTATATATAGGGACAAAGGTAGTATTTGATAGGACCCAATGACTTTTATAGATCCATGTAGCCAACCCTGCCTAGTGGGATTGTTTCTGTTGTTAATGGGCATGAAATATCAAAGAGTGTTGAAAGTGCATAGTCTAATTAGTAACATCTGGAATACCTTCTTGCAATTAAGAGTAAAATAATTCTAAGACAAGGTTGATTGAACAGTGAAGGAATCTAGAAAAGGTTGTGGATTAATCTACCAAACTAACAATAAAATTCCGAGAAAAGGGTAGCAAAAGAAACACAACTAATATTTTCCATTTCGCCCACAACATGAAGAACAGAACTAGATGCTCTAAATCATAATATAGTCATTCAAGATGGGAGTTGTCCCAAACAATATCTAAATGATAATTTGAGATGAATTAGATGAGCTAAACATCATTAACAGACTAGTTCTATATTAAACCAGTTGCTAGCACCGCAAAATTAAAACTTTACAACACCCATGTCAATGACAAATCATATTGCACATTGAATGGGTATATATATAATGCACTTTCTTCCCCCTTTTGAGTAGCACAAATTAATAGTTTAGTTCTTGTGTTTTTCATCCTTAAAATTTGAATATTTTCTTTTTTATTGGGTACCCAGTTAGTACATATCAATGTCAATTAAAAAACACTGGGAAAACATAAAGACGACGCCAAGAACAAAAATTATTTGCTTTCCAAGGAAGTCAAAAACCCAATAATAAAAAAAGAAACTTGCAAGAAACCCACAACAGGAATCTTCAAATAATCAAGAGAAAAGGCAAATATAAACCAAACCCAGATCGGAAACGAAGATGAAAAGATAAACAAAGGGATGGGGATAAATTAAAAGACCCAGAAATCGCACTAGAAACAAAATATTAAAACAAGAAAAAAGAACAAGAATTATTGTAGTGCCAGAAGAGAGCAACCTTAGCAGTTTCAGCATCCATGTCGGTGGAACAAAAGCTAGTGACCCTTCTCCTCTTCGAAGTTAGTGGGAAGGAATCACTCACGACCATCAGAAGAGAAACGGAACACTCTTAATTTTGTTCGGCCTCGTATCAATTTTTGTATCTTCTTTGCGCTGTTTCAGTCTCTCACAAATACATACCTTTTAGAGTAAATATACTCCCACAGTGGGTGTTGTGCTCATTTTACAAAAAAATTTATTAATTATTTAGTTCTCACTACATTTATACTCGTCTTCATAAATATTGTTTAACAATTTAACAGAAAATATATACATATTGATCACATAACTTTTATTAAAATTTTATATCTAAAATATTCTCATTTTCTTCCTCTCAACATCAAAATATTTTGAGACTCTTGCTTCTTCTTATGTTTTCTATAGTGTGAACCCAATTTTTTGTTGGACGTAAACTCACCCCTTATTAGTACACATTATTAACACCCTTCCTTCTTTTTCAATTTTTTTTATCTTAATTGAATATGGTTATTTGCTTCAAATTTTAGTATTTTACTCATGCATTTGTGTTTTTAACTTCTTTCTTTGAAGTATTTTTTTATGACAAGGTGTTCAATATAATGTCTGAATCAAGAGTTGCAAGATACAACATAATGTTGAACTGAAAATATTAAATAATTTAGTTCAATTTATTTATCACTTGTCCAATTTCATATGGGAAATTATACATTTCATTTGCCTTGATGATGTAACAGAGACATGATTATTTAAACCAACATGCAATATTAAATTGCTTTGACATTTCAAAATCAGTTTCGGGAACATAGACAAAATTATATTCCTCTAGGAATTTGGTTATTGGTCCATTATCTTTCCTTGTGTTCTTGAAAATTCCTTGCAACTAATTATTACTATACTAATAAACTGTTAATAATGTTTACACTGCAGAACTGAATATAAAACAGGACTAGAAACATTGTCCCAAAAATTGCACAAAACATTGGTTGGAATTCAAATTGGGTGTATTGAGGACAAAAAGGGATTGATAGTTCAAATAGATTGATTCATAATTAGTTTAACATCTTCTTAAATAGTTTCTTCTTAATTGCTTGAGTCACGTTGATTTGCTGAAACATAACTAATCACAATACTCTTGGAAATTTTGTCTGCTAATATTTTGAAGTGTCTAAAATCTCAAATATAAACCTTGTACATTATCCAATAATGAAGGTAACAACAATAATAAAGGTAACAATTTCATATTAAGTTTATAAAAGGATGCTCTTGTCATATAAAAAAAAAAGTCCATGCACAACTATATATCAACTTGTTTCTTAATGTGTATATTAGTTTCACATTACGAAAAAGTAAGACCCTTCACAAGTATGTCTATATCCAAAAGTAATCCAATAATTCCCAAAAAAAATAAATTAATAGCCAATCATGCATCCTTGTCTTCCTTTTAGCTCTAAGTTTTTGCCTTTTTTTTGGGTCTTGCTCCTGTATCCTCTATAGTGTTCACTCCTCCACTTAAAGATTCAACCAACACTTGTGAATGTATTTATATTTGTTGAAATTGAAAAGAAAAAAAAATCAGTTATGAAAAGGTGAAGATGTTTGCTAAAATTTAACTAAAAGAAGATTAGTTTTACATAAAAATATATACCTGAGTGGTCACTTCAGATTATTGTGAACATACAACATTAGCTTGGACAAATTCAGAGTTTCCAGCAACTTTTGTTCTGTTAAAGAAAAAAATTAATTCAAAATATTACATACTAAAAAACTAGAATATTAATATAATAAAAGTTACAATATTAAATAATATATATATATATAACCTTTCTAGGTTTTCTTGGTTTCCCCACTCGAGCCCTTTGACAGGTCCTATCATTATGACAAAACTCTTTACAAGTTGAACATTGAACACTATTGGACCTCCTTGCCTGTTGGGTACCAGATTGTTCTTCTACCTCACTCTTCCTCCTAGCTTTCCTAGGCCTTCCTGGTAACCTTTTCAAAGCAAGAGGATTAATATTGGGGTAACCTCCCCTTTTCTTAACATCTAGTTAGGCATGGGTGCAATATTTTTGAATAAGTAGGCAACCATTTTGAATTGTAAAATGCCAAGTCAAAATAGCTCTCAACATTGGTCCATTTGTAACGTACACATGCACAAACATGTTTACATGACAATCATGTAATCTGCCAGTAATTACAGCCACAAAACTTGTCATTAAGTTTTACCACAAATTGAGTGAATCCATCCTTAACATGAAATTCATCATATCCAGCATGGCTAACAATATAGTATCTACCATCTTGCATAGTTTTATCTAACAACATCCTTACTCTAGGGGCCACTATGTAATTAGTGTACTTGCCTTTTCATACCTCTTTTGAAATGTCACTGTTGTGTACTCGACAAGTGTACCGATCGTTCCAAGTAATAAAGTGATAAATAGAGTATCATCTCCACGAGGATTGAGGCACTAATTTTATTGTAATTAATATCTTTAAATTGGAAGAAATAAAATTGAATTGGTTTATGGTTTGTATTGTGAATTGCAGAAATTAAAATAACAAAAATAAATTATTATTGAAATTGAAGATAAGTTGGTTATGTTTTTAGAATTTATGGGAAAGAATTGTAGTCAGAGCACTCAACCTGATGATCCATACCTCCTTTACTTGGATTAATTACTAAATTAATTATTCTAAATGTTCAGATAATGTATTTTTCCATCAAACTAGTTAAGCCCTAATCCCTTAGTGACATTAACCCTTTAATTTAATTAAAACTCTAATTCCTTAGTGATCTTTCATAAATTAAGCATTAAGAAATACATTAATAATTCCGCAATCATACATCCCTATCCCTAGGTAATGTAACAATTGTTACTTTACTCTTGTCAGAAATTAAAGTTTCAATATCCCTATTGTAAATCCTAACCCTCAAAACTTTATTAGAATGATCAGCCCCAATAAAGATATAAACAATGCGAACAGAGTAAAATAAAACACTTTAGCACAAATAATATAGGAATCAATCCAATTACAGAAAAGTTCACATTAGATTTTGGCCCTAACTACAAAGAGAGAGATTAGCCAGACATAGTTATGCCTGACTCTAATACAATGAGGTCAAGAAGAATAAGCAAATTAGAGAAGAAGAATAATCAAACCCTTCAATCTTGGATCTCCCTTTTTCTTCTTTCTGCCTCCTTCTTGATCTTGATATTGCCTCTTTTTCTTTGTTTCTATCTATTTGAGCTCCCCCTTCTCTGAACCCTTATGTTCATATTTATAATTAGGTCATCAAAGCCCTCTATCTTTTATTTTTATCTTATCTTTAACTAATTTGTATTTTTCTGTGGCATCCACGCGACTGGCGCCAGGTCTAGCGCAATCAGCGCCAACCTCCAGTAAATGTGGCACGACTGACGTGGATTCCACGCAGCGCCAACTTCCAGAAGGTTTAGCGCGATTGGCGTGATAATGGCGCGAATCGCGTAAGCTTCCAAAAACAGTTGGCTCTTTATTTTGCTCCTTTGCTCCCTTTTATTAACTCCTAACATCAAATATGCATGAAATTAGTGATAAACAAAGTAATGATGAAATTTATACTTATTCAAGCATTTATTTCACATTTTATACTTGATTTCTTAATGAATTTACCCTAAAAACTACTATATGCTAGCAGCATATCAATCACCATAAAACTGTTCATAATAGATTGCAACATCACCAAGATAGTCTTCTTTTTGCTATCACCAACCTAAGCATTGAACACTTCATAGACATTATTTGTAACATGGTCACTCTTGCAAGACGGATCATATGTGTGTCTAGCCCACACACACTTTGATTGATCGTCAGATAATAACCAATCAGATCCATCATTATTAATCTTTCTCAAAGCAGAAATCGCTTTGTCAAACATTAATTCGTTATATGCCATGACACATGCCCAAAAGTGACTAGTCAACAATAATGATCTAAACTTTGTTTTAAAATGATTCAACATATGGTTGCAACAAAACCTACAATTTAGTCACAATTATGGTAAATCAAGATCACTTGAATAAGAATTTTAGCACAAAAAACAAGTCAAGATATCATTGAAATTAGAATCACAGCACAATAAAAAGTTCAAATACTCAAATAATAAACAAGTCAAAATATGACTTAAATCAGAATCAGTCACAATTTGTAGACAAACAAAATCAGAATCTGACCTATGTTTTGCATATGGAAAAATGTCAATTACTGCTTGAGTCAGTCCCTGTACACATAGAGTAAAACATTAGTTGTACATATAAAAATACTCAAATTTACTTTAACAAGACTTGAAAATTGTACATTTACCTTTTGCATGTCAGACATGATAATTAAACACTTATCCTTCCATTCTAGAATAGATAACAGAGCTTGATGCAATTCAGTCAGAAAAAACCTCCATGACTCCTTACACTCCAGTTCAACCACTATAATAATAATAGGGAACATACCCTTGTTTGCATCAAGAGACACAACAAACAATAAGATTTCACCATAAGAACGTTTTAGATGGCAACCATCAATTTTGAACCATGGCTTGCACCCTGTAATACCTTGAATTTTAAGCATGTGTATAAGTCTGGATTAGGCATGAGTTAAGCTTAGGATTAAGCTTATGTTTGAGGAAGTATAATTATGCCTTGAATCCCTTAAAGTAAGCTTAAGACAAGAGAGAAAACTGTTTCAGACAGTTGGCGCGAACCGCGCGGAGTCCGACGCGATCCGCGCGGGATGCTAGGACAAGGGCAATGGGTTCTGCCATCTCGCGCTAGTAGCGTGAGTACGGCGCTAGTAGCGTGGGAAGAGCTCTAGAAACCTACGTTTTCTTCTGGAGTTCCACGCCGGTAGCGTGGACGTCCACGCCAATAGCGTGAGAGCCCCGAGCCTGTGGCGCGATCAGCGCGGGACATGGCGCGATCAGCGTGAGATTTGAAATGTGGCGCGAGTAGCGCGGGGCACGGCGCGATCAGTACGGGGCCTTCGGGCAGCTTATATAAAGCTCATTTTTGGACGAAAATGGAAGAGGAAAATAGAGAGAGGAAGCCATTGATGAGCTACAGAGTTTTATATCTTCTTTATCGTTCACCTAAACACCTCTGACCCAACTGAGAAAGTGATCAGAGCCCCGAGAGGAGAGAAAAACCCCGATTGATTCTCGAGCAAGAGCGAGAAACAGTGAGATTGATTCTCTGAGAGAACCTCTGAGAGCTTGAAACCCAGAGGCGAAAGAGGCCTTGATTGAACGAGTTACCTTAGGGAAAGTGATTCCCTGGTGTTTCTGGACTTCACAGAGGTAAGAAACTCGAGCTCTAATCGTTGGTTCTGTGTAGTGGATTTCAGGGTTTTGGGGTTATCTTGAAGGGTGTTTTTGGAGGTGTTAGAGCCGTTATTAGGCTCAGACTCTGTAGAGTCTTATGCTCAGAGGAATGTTCTGAGGAGTTTAGAGCCTTGAATCATCATTACTGATGAAGTTTGATTTTGGCTCTGAGTCTGTATGAGCAGAGATAAAAGGTTGACTATTTGACTAGTCTGGACCTTAGAGCAGTTGACAAAGTTGCT
>PYAF01005711.1:213712-242523 GCA_007407185.1 Glycine tomentella
TTTAATTTAAGTATTCTAAATAATATATTATTATTATTATTAAAAAATTGAATAAACATTGATTTTAATCAATTTACAAATTACTAGTTATATTATTAATACTTAAATCACAAAAAAAATAAAATTAATTGCATCATACCTAATCCAAATGATTCTATTAATTTTATCATTATTTTTAATAAATTGATCATACTGTCTATAATATGTATATATGATAATTTTAACATATTTAATTAATTAATTAAATTTAAAATCTATTATTAAACAATATTTTGCCACATTAACAAATGTCACTTTTTTGACAAAATTTAGTCATTGAAAAAGTCACTAAATACTTCGTAACATGATTACAAAATAAAATAAATCATCTTTTGTTAAAAGAAAGTAAAAAAAGAGCATGCGAAACATTATGAGTGAAGAAAATCCTATCTAGGATAATACCACCAATAATAACAATTTTTTTGGAATATATGTATATAGAAAAATATATTTTTTTTTTTGATATATCTATTAACATACATGTATTAAAATTTAAACTAAATAATTAATAATATATTAAAATATAAAATAATATAAAAATTACTCTTATAAAATATAAAGTATGAATGTAATATCCGTGCAAGACCAGACACTACCCTAATTAAATTTATATGTAAGCCGGATCCTAAATTTCAATAATATTCATTCAAATTATTTTTTAAGATCGCAAATCAAAATAATAATAAAATTATATCCCATTTTGTGGTTGTAGTAAGTTTAATTCTTTTTTTTTTAAAAAAAAATGAAAACAATTTATTTGATTGAATAGGGCTAGAATGATTTTTGAATTATTTTAATTCACTTTTTTAAAATATAAAATAAAAATTCTTATTTTAGTTATAACTTTTTAGAAATTGTCTTTCAGCAATTTTTTTACTTTTAACCAATCTTTTTAACTTATCATTTAGTTTTTTTTTTTGTCACATGTTCAATTTTCTCTAGAAATGACGAAAGGTCAAATCCAGTCAAACCTAGACAAATAAAATATAGACCTTTCTAATTACAGAAAATGTAGAGCTTGAACTTAGAAATTTTAAATTTTTAAGTCTAAGTAAAATTTGATCTTTTTAGTCTGATCCAACAATGATCAAATCAGTAAAAA
The DNA here is from genome assembly GCA_007407185.1 of Glycine tomentella. Lineage (NCBI taxonomy): Eukaryota > Viridiplantae > Streptophyta > Magnoliopsida > Fabales > Fabaceae > Glycine > Glycine tomentella. Next base: position 214,854 of record PYAF01005711.1, read on the forward strand.
TCCACAAATATCTAGCTTTCACCGAGCGTAAGTATCGTTTTAGAAAGACGAATTGAATCAGACTTTTTTTTCCAAGATGCTATAACTTGTCACCTTCATCGGATCAAGTAGTGCATTTTTCCACCTATAATTTTCCCCTTTATCCATTCATTCTACTCTGATGACCACCACACTCCCACCAATAATGCCCTTACACTTTCTCTCGTTGGCCGCCATACTCCCACTAATAATACAATTGCACTATCCCCATCCTTACCTCTCAATCTCAACCTTTTTATCAATCAAGTATTACTTCATATGTAAGTGGAAAACAATTATAAGATTAACAAGTTTTTAAAATTGGGAAAAAAATTGAAACTACAAACTAATTAGTCATTCCATGTCATGAACATACTAATTAGACCATTAGATATATTAATCTAAATAAATTTGAAAACTTGCACTAAAATTGAGACCACGTTTAAGCTGGTTTCCAGTTTTTAGTTTTAAAATATAATTTTGAAAATAAAATGTGTTTGGCAAAATTAACGTTGAAATGATTTTTAATCCAATTTCAAACGTTTTTATGTTAGTTTTAAGAACCAGAAAAAGAGATTTTTTATACAAAGTTGTGAGATTTTTATAATTGTTCTTGTTCTATTTATAAAGAACACAAATGTCCAACTAGAGTGTTGGTAATTTGATGTTGGATCTAATCCTTCCTCTCACTCTGAATATATTTATTGAAAGCAAATAATCCAGAGAAGATGATCACAGAGCTTTGAGGAATACACCACAATTGACGTGTGGTGTGTGCACTGTGTAAATGGAATAGAGAGAGTTAGAATTATGCGTACCTTTTCTGCTGTAACCACCTTGTATTTATAGAACACATACCTCTTAACCGATCGCGGGTTATTTCCAATAATATCAGAGAAAATCCCAACTGTTTGTGATCACGATCTTTGAACTAGTCACGACTCATGATCGTTCCTTCAATTAGAGCTAAACGCCCACTACTCCTTATTGGGCCTTACAATCAAGCCCAATTGTGACTTCCATAACAGTTGCCCCCCAGCCCGGTTATCAAGCACTCTTGGTAGCCGGGATGTATTTGTATGTATATACAAACATTGATTTGCTTTTTCCAGGATGTTTTAAGAGAACAGATTACCAAGATGCTTCTTCAAGAAACTTCAATAGCCGAGTTCAGACGTTTTACTTCCTTTATGAATAAAATATTCAACATACATACCGAGACCATTTTTGAGTCGGGATGCCTAGATATTTATCCCCATCGGGGCATCTGTATCTCTACACCTGTTGTCCCCTCATTTCACACTTTAATCATTACATTAAAGTCTCCTTTCCTGTTCTACCCCCAACTCTGGACTGTATTTCACTTTCCTACCCTCTTGACGTTTCGTTTGCACCATCTGTCACTTGTGTCGTTTCATTTTATTTGGCGGTTACGCTTTTTCTTTTATATTTCAAAATTTTCCTCCACGGATCACTTCTTTCATTTCATACATGTTGCTAATCTCCTACCCTTCGTTCTTTCTGCAACTTTTCTTGCATTTTCATCTTTGTCGTTCATCATCTTCCGATCTTTCAGAACTCTCGTGCGCACCAGGTATCTTCTTTTCCATCTCCTATATTTACGATTTCAGTCAGATTCATCTTTTGATTTTTTCCCATTGTATGCCATTGTTCTTATTTTAGACATTCTTGTTTCTAGGTTTCTGTACCTTCCTTCTTGGATTTCTAGGTTTTTGTTCTTGAGTTATCATTATCCATTTTTCACTTCTCCACACTTTCCTTCTTGCGTGTTGTCTTCCATTTCACCATGAAGCTTACCCCTGAAGAAGAGGAACATTTGCAAAAAACCATCACTCCCAAAATTGGGTGGTGGTTTTTTGTCTTGCCTCTTTCAGAAGAAGAGAGGCAAAAAGACCGTCTGCGTACCCACTCTGGTGGTTCTTCCTCTTCACGAGAAACCAAAATTCCCAAATCCCTTATCAGGAACAGTACCGTTCCCCACCACAATTCCTCTTTATTGCTTGACTCCCGTAAATCCCAATCTAACCCTAGGACCTCCTCCAATATTGGTGGGTCTTCCATCCGTAACCCTAGGGTTTCTTCGATCGTCGAGCAAAATCAAACTAATAATCCTGTTAAGGGTTCTTCTTTTGTTTCCCATCTTTCCTCCAAGGGTTCTCACTTAGAACCTCACTCTCCATCCTCAGACGATGCTTTCGAAATCCAATACGACCCTTGTTTTGACTGTGTTTCTGAAAGCTGTAATTATTTGCATATTGGGTCTGACTAAATGGCTGATTCGATACTTGGATCATGCCGACATAACCCCGTACTTATTCCCAGAACAAGGACCCGACTCCAAGTCGAGGAGGTGATAATGAGGTCACCTTCCCGTTCAACCAACCCTGCTGGAGTCTCAGCTTTAACCTCTTCAACATGTCCGTATAGCTTTTCTCCTTCAGGTATGCTTTGCTGATCCTTCTCATCTTTTATTTTACGAGGTATATATGGATTCATCTTCAGATCGATACTTGGATCATGCCGACATAACCCTATACTTATTCCCAGAACAAGGACCCGACTCCAAGTCGAGGAGGTGATAATGAGGTCACCTTCCCGTTCAACCAACCCTGCCGGAGTCTCAGCTTTAACCTCTTCTACATGTCCGTATAGCTTTTCTCCTTCAGGTATGCTTTTCTGATCCTTCTTATCTTTTATTTTACGAGGTATATATGGATTCATCTTTAGAACTTGTTGCTGAATCACTATCGCGGGATCCCAATCGGATTGTCCTCCACTTTTGGCCTCCAAGTTTCCTTGGGTCACCCATAAAGTGTTAAATAACTTATCAACTCTTGATCTGACAAATATTGCTGCCATCCCTATGGGAAACCAAGATGGCTTCGCAATCCGTGCTCCTACCCCGAATGAACCAATCTATAATGTCCGGGAAGGAACAAAGCCTAACTATTTCTTCTTTTATAAAGATGTAATAACCTAACTAGGAGTCCATTTTCCCTTTTCCACCTTCGAAATTGACGTCTTAAACCATCTTCACATAGCCCCCTCTCAACTTCACCCCAATAGTTGGGGATTCGTCAAGACCTTTGAACTATTCTGTGAGGACTTGGCAATCCCCTGCACTGTACCTCTATTTTTTACTATTACAACATGCATACTGGCCGAACAGGGAAGGAACCTCCCAACAGAAAAGGGTGGGTTTCTCTCCGTGGCCAATGTAAATGCAAATTGTTTATCCCATATACTGAATCCTTCAAGGGATTCAAAGACAAGTACTTCAAGGTTGTTGCCGAACCCGACAAACAACCCTTCTTTTTGTCTGGCCCCGAGTCGTCAGAGATGGAGTGGAGATTCCCGCTCTACTGGTCCAAAACTCATCATGAGTTTCCTTCTGGCTCCTACCGCTATTTCGAGGAAGAATTGTCGGCTTCAGATGCTTCCTCGATTTTCTAAATTACAGAATACTTGGACACCCACGGTTTGGCCAATGCCGCCAATTATATCCATAGTCTTCGAGTTGAACTATCTACGAACTCTAGTATTTAAATGTTTAAGTGATTGTTGTACTATATATTATGATTGTATCTGACCATCTATTTTTGTTTCGCAGCCGACGTCATGGGTCCTCAACCTTCCATCGTCTCCAAACCCGTGCAACCTACCCCTGCTGACTCGGCCGCTCGTCCCCGAGGCCCATGGAGACCGGGTCTTTCGTACAAAAAGCTCTCGGAGCAGACAAAGCGGCTAGGAAGAAACCTGCTGCCGAGACAGCCGGGCAAAAGGCTCCTGCCCTTGAAGCAGCCAAAGCCAAAGCTGCGTCTACAGAGGCCACCAACGCTAAGATTCCGCCTCCTGAAGCGGCAAAGGCTAAGCCCATGCAGCCCTCCAAGTGAACCTAGCCCCCTGCTTTCTGGGATACTTTGGAGAAAATAAAAAGGCATAAAGTTGCGTAGTCGGAGCCATTAGATGAACAAGAGGCAATAGACATGCCCATTTTGGCCCAGGCTACCCAACCTCGTGCCATTGCGGAGCTGCCTCCCCCACCACCGAGTTCCTCTTCTCCTCATCTCCGTACTAAGAATCCTCATTCCTCAACAAGAAATTTGTGGGAAAAAGGTGTGACCAGGGAGCTATTCAAGATAACCAAAGCTCCCGATCATTTTTACGATTCTAGCCGGTTTGTGGATGAGGACTATGAGGAACTCGACTGGATTGAAGAAAAAGCTTACAAGTGTGCCTCTCTAGTACAAAGCATATCATATTTGAAGCAGAGATATAACATTGCGGTGGGGGAACTTGAAGCTTCTCGTGAAGAGAATAAGAAAATTCATGAAGAACTTCTTGCCGCTCAAGCTTCCAATGCCTCTCTTCAGACTGATTTAACCCGGACACAATCCCATCTGGATACTTCCCGTAAGCGACATCCCAACTGACTACCAACTTTAACGATCTCAACGCTCTACTAGATAAAAAGATTCGGGAATGTACAAAAGCCGAAGGCAAACTGCGGGCTGCTGAGGATGAGATTGCGGCGGCAGGGGAAACACTATCCTCGGCGGTGGAGGACTCTTTTAACAATACCCTGGAACAAGTTCGTTTCTTGAACCTCGGGCGTGAAGTTTACCACTGACGGGATGCATTACCTTGCATATATAAAGGATGGCAAGTTGGTCCCTCCTTCCCAGGCTGAAGATTCAGTAGTTCCTATGGATGAGGATCCTGCTCCCGGGGACGAGGTGACTTCCACTCACCAACGTAACATCCTGCAACCAGCCTCCAAGAAATGAAGGACCGGGATACCGGTTTATTTTGTAAAGATTTTCTGTCTTTGAACACTCTCGGGTTCGATCCCATGACATGCTTGACACTTTTTAGTTTGATTACTCAACATATTACCGTTTATCATTCTAACACGTTGGTATTTATCACGACTCAAATATTTATTACTCGGCCAAAATATCCTTCGCGCGCGTAATCAGTATTATCTTGGTTCCAAAGACCAAATACTATTAATACAGATAAATTTTTCTGTAACGTACCCGGATACTTACAATGATCAACATGCTGAAGGGATGGCTAATTGACCCCTGTTCTAACCTGATCAGGGCTGACCAACGCATCAATCATTACTAATGTATCCGTTTATTTAAGTTTTAAGAGAATCATATGAGTCCGGGATTATTATGACCCATACTCCCAGTAAAACACATCATAATACAGAAAGAGATGCTTCATTAATGTCGAAATAGTTGTATTGCAAGGGTACATGACTATTTTGAAAGAGAACCATATGATCCGAGGTTTATAACCTCTACTCCTCAGTTCATATTCTCAACAAAACAAACAAAACCATCATTTCTTTGCAACTGTCTTACATTTTGTTTGTGATCCCAATGAAAGAGAACCATATGACCCCGGAGCTATCAACTATGGTACCCCGGCTCATACTCTCCATAAAAGAGAGACCCACAAATTATTTTCAACCTTATTTGTGATCTCAATGAAAGAGAACCATATGATCCTGGGGTTATCATCTATGATATCCCGACCCATACTCTCAATAAAAGAGAAACCCACAAATTTTTACAGAAGGGAAAAAAAATAAAGCTCCTTGATGGCATTAGCTGTAGTATCTCTTAAGCTTGTCCGCATTCTATGTTCATTTGACAGCTTTCCCTTCTAACGTCTCCAGCATATATGCTCCTCGATCGAGTTTTTGTGTTATCCGATATGGTCCTTTCCAATTAGCTGCTAATTTTCCATCTCGGGCATTCTTATACCCGATGTCCGCTCTTTGTAAGACCAAGTCGGCTTGTTTGAACTGTCTCGGGATAACCCTCTTATTGTAGGATTCTGCCATGCGTTGCTTAGCTAAGAGATCCCGGGCATGAGCAATAACTCGGACTTCTTCTAACAAACTTGATTCCACTGGTATCATGGCCTCACATGATGGTTGTCCTCTTCACCTTTTTGTAGCACCTGACTGCCTCCATGATGGTTGTCCAACCTCCACTGGTATCATGGCCTCACAGCCATAAGTCATCCGGAAAGGTGTTTCCCTGGTTGATGTTTAAGTTGTGGTTCAGATACCCCACAACACATAGTAGAGTTGTTCTACCCAACTCGAACCAGCACAATACATCCGCTTCCATAGACCCTCAACAATTACTTTGTTTGCAGCTTCAGCCTATCCGTTGGATTGCGGATGTTCTACTGAGGCAAAATGATGCTTGATTTGTAACCCGGCCATCATCTCCTGAAATTGCTTATCTACGAACTGAGTCCCGTTGTCTGTAATGACCTCCCCGAGGATCCCAAATCTGGCCACGATATTCCTTTCAAAGAATCTCTGAATTTGGGCCGACGTGATAGTAGCCAACGGCTCAGCTTCAACCCATTTGGTGAAGTAATCAATTGCGACTACCAACCATTTTAACTGTCCTTCAGCTGCTTTGAACGGTCCTAACAAGTCCATACCCCACTTGAAAAATGGCCACGGTCTTGAAATAGACTGCAGCTCCTCCAGAGGGGATAATAACCTGGTAGCATTCTTCTAGCAACTTTCACATTTTTTAACATGAGTTACTGAATCAGCTTCCATTGTTGGCCAAAAATATCCGGCATGTAGGGCCTTCCGGGCTAATGCCTTAGCCCCCACATGTTGTCCGTTAATGCCCTCATGTATCTCGGACAATACGTATTCAACTTGATCAAGCTTTAAACAGATTAGCATCGGTGTGTGAAGTCCCCTTCGATATAGTTCATTACCGACAATTGTATACATAGCTACACTTCGAACCAACTTCTTGGATTCTACTGCATCATATGGTAGTATACCTTTTTCCAAGTATTCAATCATTGGCCATCTCCAATCCTCTTCTGTTAGAATCACCATCACACAAGTCGGATGCAAAACCTCCTGTTGGACTACGGTCCGATTATTACCCGGGCTTTTGGTGCTTGCTAGCTTGGAAAGGATGTCGGCCTTGATATTCTCTTCCCTCGGAATACGGCTGACCTGTACTTCATCAAAATCAGCTATAATTTCCTTTACTTTGTTCAGATATTTTACTAAAAGTGGCCCCTTGACCTGGTAGCGTCCTTCAATATGGGTCGTAACTAGCTGTGAATCTATGAACACCTTTATCTTCCTTGCCTCTTGCTCCTTTGCCTATAATAACCTGACGATGAGTGCTTCATATTTGCCCTGATTGTTTGAAGTTGGGAAATTTAACTGCAGGGAGTATTCAACTGCCACGCCATCCGGGTTTTCAATTATAATTCCAGCTCCGCTTCCCCTTTTATTGGACGATCCATCCACGTATAACTTCCACCAATTATCTACCCTAACTATACCTGGGGTGAGTTCCATTAAGAAGTCTGCTAGGGCCTAAGACTTAATGGCTTGTCGGGCTTCATACTTTAAATCGAATTCTGATAGTTGAATTGCCCAATTTATCATTCGTCCAGCCAAATTCGGTTTGTGGAGTACCTGTCGAATTGGCTGGTTAGTTCTTATCATGATGGTGTGACTTTGAAAGTATGGCCGGAGCTTCTTTGCAGCTATTACAAGGGCAAAAGCCACCTTTTCTAACTTCTGATATCGCAGCTCAGAGTCTCAGAGAGCTCGACTTACAAAATAGACGGGCTTTTGAATTTTGTCTGTTTCCCTGATCAAAACCACATTGACTGCTTCATCTCTAACTGATAAATATAGAACTAACACCTCCCCCGGTTCTGGTTTTGACAACACTGGCGAAGAAGCCAAAGACTTTTTCATCTCGGCAAAGGCTGCCTCACAGTCAGGGTTCCATCCTATCATGGCTTCCTTCTTTAACAACTTGAAAAAGGGGAGAACTTTTTCTACTGACTTCGGCATAAACTGTGTCAGGGCGGCTATCCTTCCTGTCAACTGCTGGATTTCCTTTTTATTCATTGGAAATTGCATATCCAACACGGCTTTACATTTATCCGGATTCGCTTCTATCCCTCTGTGAGTAAGCATGAAGCCCAAAAATTTCCCTGTCGAAACTCCAAACGTACATTTTAACGGATTTAAGCCAATATTATATTCTCTTAATCTGTTAAATGTTTCCTCCAAGTCTGCTACATGATCGGCCCCGTCAACTGTCTTTACGATCATGTCGTCAATATAAACTTCAACATTCCAACCGAGCTGAGGTTCAAAAACCTTATTCAACATTCTCTGATATGTGGCCCCGACATTCTTTAATCCGAAAGGCATTACATTATAACAATAATTTGCCTTATCATCGATAAATGCCATTTTCTCCTGATCAGCGGGATACATGGCAATCTGATTATATCCCGAAAATGCATCTATGAATGACAATAATTTGAACCCAGACGAGTTGTCTACTAGCTGGTCGATATTCGGCATTGGATAAGTGTCCTTGGGGCACACCTTGTTTAAATCAGTGTAATCGGTGCACACTCTCCATTTCCCATTTGGCTTCCGGACCATTACCACGTTCGACAACCAGGTGGTATATTGTATTTCTCGTATGAAACCAGCTTCTAACAATTCATTGATATGTGATCGCAATGCTTGCGCCCTTTCAGGTTCTAACTTTCGTTTCTTCTGCTGTACTGGCTTTGATCCTGGGTACATAGACAATTTATGACAGCAAAATGTCGGATCAATTCCCACTATCTCGGATGCCTTCCAAGCAAACACATCTTTATTTCTTCTAAGGCATTCAATAAGTTGTGTTTTTACATTTGGCTCCATTGATTTCCCGACTTTAGTAATCTGGTCACATTGGGATCCTATCTGCACCTCTTCAATATCCTCCACTGGTTCCGGCCTCCATTCTTCTGACCCTTCCCTCATGTCCAGTTCTACCATATTCATTGGTTTCCCAGTCTGTTGAGCCACTTTATCTCGACATATGGGATCTCCTTCTCGAATTCGGGGTGGTGACGCCGGACCACCTTCACTTTCTCGAACGATGTTGTAATAACACTGCCTAGATTCTTTCTGATCCCCGTAGATTGTTACTACTCGGCCTTTGTTCCCCACAAATTTAAGCTTCTGATGCTTGGTAGACATCAACATATCCCATTTATGAATAATTTGTCTTCCCAATATCACATTGTATAGAGAAGGAAAGTCTGCTACCACGAATCTGACTCTTTCCGATTTGAAAGCTTCTTTAGTGCCTAGTGTCATGCGTAGGTCAATAGATCCCTTAATGCCCGTGTTCCCGCCATTAAAACCAATCAACATTGTTTTACATGATTTTAAGTCCTCTTCATCTAGATTCATTTTCTTAAAGGCATTCCATAAAATTATGTCGGTTGAACTACCATCAACGAACATCCTTTTGACCCGACAATTTACCAATGTTCCTGTAATCACAAGTCCATCTTCGTGTCCCGGCATTACTCCATCCATATCCTCCTTTGTAAAATATAACAAAGGAGGGTCGGGATCAACACTTCTTCCTTTAAATTTTGGATGCTCTCTTACTAAAAGAATTTCTTTCAAGTATTTTCGTCTCTGACTGGCAGTATCTCCTCCTCCGCCCAAAGCTCCTGAAATCACATTACATTCAAATTCTGGTTCCGGGAATCCATCCTCTTCATCATGTATCTTCTTTCGCTCCTCCTTTTCTCGTCCAGGTGGGGCTTCTTCTCCTTTTCTTTTATTTTTCCACCCTTGCGTCTTTATCACATACCGTCTCAGTCTCCCTTCTCAATGGCGTCACGAAGACCCCAACATTGATCAGTAGTGTGTCCCGGTCCATTGTGAAATTCACAAAAATAGGATTTATCCACCCCGACCTTGTTGTATATAGGTTGAGGACGTTCTACCTTCTTCATATCTGTCAATGCTACTTCTCTCCAAATCTGAGACCGGGATACATTCAACGGAGTGTACTTTTCATACTTATTTTCATACCTTCCCGGTCTAAACTTGGGTTCTGCATTCCTATTGTGATTCGGATTGCCAGGGTGTTGCCGATTCCTTGGCAGAGGGCTTCTTCTCCTGGGACTTCGTTCCTTTTCTCGGCCCGGAGCATTTGCAATCTCCATCTGCTCCAACTCCAAGTATTTCTTTGACCAAGCTCGGAATTCCATCAATGACTTCACTGGGTCTTTATAACTTTGTAGCGTTTCACCGGGTACTTGCTTTATCTTTCCTAGTGCAAACTCAGACTTCGGTTGTTTCTTGCTAGTTGCAAAGTTTAACAAAAACCTCTGCTCGAAATCTTCAAAATTCTGAATTGACCGTGGAGGCAGAGTATGAAACCAAGTTTGAGCTACCCCGGTTAAAGTAGTGATGAAATCCGTGAAATTATTGGTTCGTCAATTCCTCTGACGCACATCTGCAAATCAAACTCATCTATGTGCACCTGGGGATCCTGGGTTCCATCATATTTGGATAGGAAAAAATCATCAAAATCATCCAGATACCAAGCATTCACTATCTCGTCAATGAAAGGACTATTGTTTTGTTGTCCTCTACTGTACTTCCTTCGATATATTGGTCCCTTTTTTCTTCCTCGGGACATGGCCTCCACTCCCAGATCACGATCTTTCATTGCCAACTGATGAATTGGACGCTGAATTCCGGGATCATCAAACTGATTCTGCACCACGAGCTGCACATACTCAATACTCCTTTCTTCAAGACGTGGCGGCTCCTGATTTTGGACATGTTCTCGAGACATGCCACCGGCTTCAAATCGGCTACCGGATTGCTTTGAATTTTCAGGCTGATTTGACGGAATCATTGAAGCCTGGCGTATCTGTGGTCTCCTCTCATCTCGGTTTCGCCAATCGCCCAGGGTCTCCATACTCCTCAACCGCTACTCCATCCATAGCATTCGTTGAGCCTCCTCGCGCTTCCACTCTTCATTACGTTCTTCCATCTACCGGGTAATGAGTCTGATGTCCTCCTGTCGTTGCAGGGCTTGTCTTCTTCCCATATTCTCAATACGACTTAAAATTGAATTGAGAGCATTGTAAGTGAAGCGCTCTCCCAACTCCATCTCCTGGGGTGCTGGGTGAATCGGATTTCCCCTCCTTCGTTCAGTTGGAATAGGTGATGAGGCGGAATCCAAAACTGCCTCCGTTACATGCACTTCTTCACGTCGCTCCACATTTTGATTCTCCAGTGGTAAGGTTTCCCCTGCCTGGCATCTCAGAATGTGGTGGTATAGACTGACTGTTTCTAGTGTTTACCATTGTGAATCGTGGGACTCGAAATTTATCGATTCCCCACAGACGGCGTTAATGTTCTATTTATAAAGAACACAAATGTCCAACTAGAGTGTTGGTAATTTGATGTTGGATCTAATCCTTCCTCTCTCACTCTGAATATATTTATTGAGAGCAAATTATCTAGAGAAGATGATCACAGAGCTTTGAGGAATACACCACAATTGACGTGGGGTGTGTGCACTGTGTAAATGGAATAGAGAGAGTTAGAATTATGCGTACCTTTTCTGCTGTAACCACCTTGTATTTATAGAACACATACCTCTTAATCGATTGCAGGTTATTTCCAATAATATCGAAGAAAATCCCAACTGTTTGTGATCACGATCTTTGAACTAGTCACGACCCACGCTCGTTCCTTCAATTAGAGCTAAACGCCCACTACTCCTTATTGGGCCTTACAATCAAGCCCAATTTGACTTCCATAACAGTTCTGAGTGCGCCCCTCATTCCTTTCGTAATCTGTGAAGGCCTCTCCTTTCCCTCCTCAGATGAAGCCAGTAGCATTTCCGGGTGTTGAGAAAAACACCATTGTTTTTGTTCTTGCCCTCCTTTTTCACTTCAATATCGACAACACCGAATTGTTCTTTGAGATTCGCCTTAGTACATTGCAACAAATGCGTGAATCTGATTCCAATATACCTGTAACACTAGAAATTCCTCTCACCTCCTTCGCACATTTCATGAAATGCCAATTGGGTATCGAAGTCCCGCCTCAAAAAATGATTACGAGTCTATTTAATAAATTAATTTGTTCTTCATTGAGAATCCAAGTATGATAGGAACAGTTTAATCGATTATTCACTCGATTTAATCAATTAAATTTGTTATTTAACAAAACCTTTATAATAACTAACCCATCATTGAGTCTTTAAGCTTCCAAATTGTTTTAAAATTTTGAGACTCAATCAAGGGAAGTTATCAAGAGGGTTTTTGTGCTGAAGTACATCAACAAGATTCACATCTTTGTTCAAAAAGATTGAAGACAAGGCTATGACTCGTGTTCAACCGCATGCTAAGAAGATTTCAATCTTTAGGATTTGGTGATCTCTTTCCTTATACTCTTTTTTTATTAGTGGTTGAATTCTAAAAAAGGGTTTTCCAGGACTTTGTTGTAAGGTTCATCAAAGGATTTGTTGTTGTACTTCATGTTATATGCATGATTTAATCTTTGTTCAATCCATCATATATTGTATAACTAATAAGAGTTTTTCAAGGATATTTCAGTCCATATTTTCTGATATATTGATTCTTGATTGATCCAATCTAAAGAGTGAATGAAAAGGTTCAAAAGATTTGAAAAAGGAAAAAGGTTCTTAAACTCTCCCTCCCATAATCATGTGGTTTCAATCCCCATTCTCTTCCTCCTTTTTCTATGATACCACATTCCTCAAGTTCCTAAGTGCTACTCACTTGCAAGACCAAGACTTTATCTATTCTATTCACCATTTCAAATAGTTGGTAAGTTTTCCATCTTCTCATCATTTTTTCTCATTTTCTTCCATAATTCTTTGGTCCAAGAAGTGCTGGCGATTATTTGCTCAAGAAGAAAGTCTTTTGGGTATTAAAAGATTCAAACTTTTTTCAAGTTACTCTTTTTTTTCTTTCTAGAATGCTTCAAGTGTAAGGCATGTGTACCCTGAAACTCTTATTTTCTTGGTATGCTACCTCTTGGGCTTTTTTATGGTTGATTTGATATTTAAAAGTATGTTCTTTGTGAGTTTGAGTTTATAAAATATCCATATATGCATAAATGTTTATGTTAATACATAAAGCTTTCATCTTGTGATTATTTAAATTTATTATAAGTATTTTCTTGAAATGGTAAATATTTTAAAAAAATAAAAGTTCTTATTTGGGTTAAATTAATAATTTGAATTTCAAGTTTACTAATTTTAATTATTATAAATGTATTCTTAATTTTTTTTGAAATGTCATAAATTCTTTTTTGAAAGTGATAATATTTGGGGTTAAATAATTAAATTTATATTTACTAATTTTCATTAATTAAAGCTTTTGATATCCAACGTCTTGGAATTTTAAAATTTTAACAATATTTTAATATTTTTGTGAAACAAAGAATAGTTGGAATTAAATTAGTAATTATAAATATTATTATTAATGATCAATTTCTTGAAATATGATTCATATATTAAATATTTTAAAACTATGGATATAATTTTTTTTATATTGTTACATCTAAATTAAAAAAATTATTACATTTTTCATCAAAAATTCATCTCGTGCATCGCATGGGGTTCACACACTAGTTTCTTTTATTCTATAATTTAACTATAGATAATTCTAAAATTGACATATCATGTTTTAGAGTCAGCTGACCTGATCTTATTCTATATATTTTGTGTCTATATATTTTATATCTCAATTAGATTAGGTTTACATTTAAGTAAATGACCAAAAAAAAATTCTGGACCAAATAAGTACAAACATAAACTTATCCCAGTGTGTCTTTGATCATCTCTAGAACTAGACAGATTCTATCGTACGAAAAAAGTAAAAAAAAAAAATCGCACAATACAAAAGTTTTTCTAAATCACTGGATATGTTACTATTTTAATCAAAAGGCCAAGAATTTTTAATTTTTCCCTCCTTTTCCCACTTTTTCCTCCATCTCCCACAACTCCTTTCTCTAGCGTGCACATCATCGCAACCAACCACCACTGTGTAACCCAACACCACGGCACGCCACCACCAAACTCTGACTCCACTCCATAACAATGCAGCACTCATATCCAAACCAAATGTCATCAACAAACCAACGTTATATATTTGTGTTGAATTTTGAATTTTGAACCCGACAATTTTGAAAGGGCATAACTTTTTACTCATGTTCGATTTCACTGTATAATTTGTCTATTTCATAAAACTTTAAATGGGACTTGGTCCAACACATTTGCCAAAAAAACCTTTTCTCCAATCAAAAAATTGATTTCAAAGGAATTTTTCTAGTCTCATGCTGAAAGAAGGGTTTTTGTTAAACATAACAATGGAAACATGATTTCATTGTGTGTCAAAATCCAGACAACAACAAAATCATGATTTCGTTATGTGTCATGAACCAAACAACGAAATTACAATTCTGTTGTTGTTTACAAAATCCAAAAAAAAAACATAATCATGATTTTATTTTGTTATCAATACAGCAGAATCATGATTTTATTGTGCTAAAATAATGTGGAGGGTTGGGGGTGTCGTGAGAGAGAAAGTGTGAAAGGAAGGGGAGGGGTTGCTGGTGTAGGAAACTGAGGAGGGTAGGAAGATAATTTTTCAATTGTTGTAGGGGTCAATAGCAATGGGTAGGGGCCAATAGCAATGCCCTTCAAGAGATTAAGTGAAGACAACACATGGACATGCCTCTTTTGAGTTTGCAAAGACATCACCTGGGTTGAAACAATGTTATCTAGATATTTTTAGGGCTAAAACTTCTTGCACTCCCACTATGCTTCCTATTGGGGCAATTGCATTTTGGATTGGACTTTCTAGAATGCAATGGGGCAAAACAAGAAGCAATTGTGCGAGTACATTAAGCAACATCCTATTCTTAGTTGTAGTTATTTACTTATTTATTTGTTTGAAATCGATCATGTGTAATGCTTTATTCTCCACATTAAGAAAAAATTATTTATATTTTCTTAACCAAAATTAATTTACTTTTAATGAAAATTAAATCTTCCATATTTACCATTAGTTAATGTTAGGTAATGTTAGCAGACCGAGACATAAAAATATGATAAATGATACTTGTACAACAAATCTTACGACAAAGAGAAAAAGGAAAAAGTGAGAGAACATAGAAAAAATTGAAATGTAATAAATAATAAGATATAAAGAAATAACACAAAACCATGTTGTATAAATTGTTTATGAATTTTCGTACATCATATCTTATTTTGTTTCATAATTAGTTATGATCCACGACATAGCCATGAAAGGAAATGCTTTTATATGAAAATGGAGTGAATTTTTATACATAGTATGACTCAACTTTTTATAATTCCATATTTTTTTAGAAACCTTCCTTTGCCACTATAATTTAATCTCGTGTTTTCTTTGGAATTTTAACATTTTCAAGTTTTTTATTTGATTTTTAATCTAGTTAAGATCAAAGTTAAGTTGGGTTGCTATCAAGTTTTTTTTTGGTTGTAAAACAATTACAATTTGATTAAATTTTTATATTATCACAAGAATTTAATTAAAATATACTATCAATAAAATGTTTTTAACATTGTCATTCTATCAAAAATTATGATAAATTTAAAACTATTTTAGAAATCATACCTAAAATAATTTCTAATTGATTGATAAATCGTGAAAAAAATTAAACTCATCAAATTTCCAAATGTTTTTTGTTGTATTTATTTTATAATCACGAAATACTTTATACAGCATCTTAAATGAAAGAATGACTTCTATACTTTGAACTTTCATTCTAAATTTGAATGAAATGTTATAATAATACTGATGGAAATATGCTTTATTTTGCTAAAATTATATCCTAATTTTTGTAAAGAGATTTCTAGGCTTAATTATTTTTTAGTCCCTCAAATTATGGAATCTATTTTTTTAATCCTTCAAAATAAAAATTTACAACATTTAGTCTCTCAAATTAAAAAAAAAAAAAAAAATACTCCTTTTAGTACCTCCGCCAAAATTTAAAAGACTAAAAAATGCAAATTTTTATTTGGAAGACTGAAAAACATACCTAATTTAAGATACCAAAAACATAATTAAGCCAAACTTTTAAGATTCATCTTTTTTACCAACACCTTCTAAAAGTGTTACCTACTAAATATATGTACAATGTTAAACTGCCCTCAAAGTAGCGTAGCCAAATTAACTACCATTCTGTTTACCACGGTTAGACTTTCCACAAACTTATTGACATTCTTAATTAGACACGGCACTAACTAACCAAAGGGGTTTGTCTGTCCTTAAAGTAGCGTGCCATTCATGTTCAATCATTAGCTCAACACTTAGGGAATCATTTCCCCTGAATGTACATGGCCAATGAAAATAGTAGTTCTTAAAATGGCTCGCAAAGAACTTGGTCTCAATAGACACAAAAGCTTGGTCTACAATTCTACATTGACAATTTGTTCTCAAGCTAGGCCATGAAAATGGCCACTATATTGATCAACATTTCTTTGTTACTACGGAAAGGAACCTGGTATAAGGTACTGCAGAAGTCATATACAGTGGAAGGTATCAACATCATAATCAACAACAAACATGGCTACTCTTCAAAAATCTACAATAAAACTATCAAGTGATATCCATCAGCATCAACAATTTCTAGGCATGTCCACCAAGAATAATCCAGGGGACTGAACAAGAATTTGCATTCATGCATGGTTTCATGTCCTCTTGATCTTTGAAAATGTTCCTGTTTCAGAGAAATACGTGCTTTGAGTTCCACTACCAAGTTGGTGTGCATGAGCCTGTGGATTTGACAGCTCAATCCCCTGAAAAAAATATATAAATAATTCAACAAGAATGCAAAACTACAACAAAAGAAAAACTAATTATGGTTATTGTGCTAAAAGTGTTATCAAAATAAAATATTCCATCATCCATGATAAATATCAGTTAAATGAATGATATGCATTAAATAAGAAAGAACGTATCTATATGCTATCCAATATAAATCCTGTGAAAGCATATTGAAATATAACAACGCATTTCAGGGATGAAAAAAGACACAGGAAAAAAAAAGTCACAAAAAGTCGTAAGTTATAGTCAAAGTCAAAAAAATTGCACCGTAACAACAACAAATAGCAAATAACTATGCAAACATCCATTAGATAGCATATTGTGATTACTCAGGAACCTAACCTACCCCAAAGCAAGGTTAAGAAATGTCTGCTTCTACCAGAAAGCAAACACTTATCCCCATATATGTTGGTCACTATTTTATAATAGGATTTCATCGAGAACTAATGTGTGTTTAAGATTACTCCCTTGCCTTGTGAATTACTTGGTGCTTCTCGTGTTTAAATTATATCTCACATAGTAAAACAGATATTTCCAATTTCAAATTCAATTTACTGTGCAGGCCCTGCAGAGTTATAAGATTCCTTAGGTTAATGGTGAAGGGAAACCACTAGATTTGCTTGATCATCATGCACTGTGCAGTCAATCTGTCACGCAACATCTCTTTTCTCTAATCACACAAAATGAGTTTCATTACGAATTAGCTTTTAAAAGGAGAGGGTCACAAGGTTTATGGAATTGGGTAAATGGGCAAATTACTTTTCACTAATCAAGTAAGCATGAAAAGCCTTCAATTCAGCATGTGCTAGGAAACTTAAAAATAGCCATGGGGGTGAACTTAAGTCATAATACTATCAATCCTGGATAGCATCCAGCCCCAAAACACAAGGATTAGTGAGATAGCAGGACGACCTCCAATCCAAAGACTATAGATACAAGCTAAATTATTTATTATTTATATTAGACATGTATAAATGCTCCATAAAAATTACATAAAATGAAAGATACATCTATTAAGCATCACACGGATTATCCCAGTCATCAATGGTACACAGAAATTAGGAAATTATATGGGTTGAGATTTACTTATGGAGTTAGTTAGTTAGAATCATTCAGAATTGTTTTGTATAAATAAGAAGCATCTTGTAATCTTTCAATATCTTTTAATCAGACAATTACAGAATGTCTTTCTAAGGAACTCCACTTCTCTATTTTGAGCTCTACAGTGTATGGCCACAATATGTTGGTGTGACATGTATTTTCCCCCAAAGCATCTCAGCTCGGAATTCTGATAATATCTAAAGGAATACAAGAAAAAATCAATTTCAATTTCAATTATGTCTTCGCGTATCACATATTTTCTTTTCATATCGATATGTACGATATTTTTCCAGCAATTAATGTATGTGAGACAGAAACTTTGACTTACAGTTTTTTCTTTTTAATGTTGTATTTAATTTTTTTAGTAATTAATAAAATAATAATTAATAAAAAGAAAAGTTGTAAATAAAATATAAATTTATAAAATCTATGATCCTAGAGTAGTTCCCTAGACAAAATAGAAGTACGTTCACAAACAAGATTCAAGAATAAGATTCTCTGATGAAAGGACAGAAATATGTCGGAGGATCCGCTGGGTAGAAGGAGTGAAAGAGGGGATCATTTGTTTCTTGAACAGTTCTTTTAAAAAAAATTCTACAGTGTATGACCACAATATGTTGGTGTGACATGTATTTTTCCCCAAAGCATCTCAGCTCGGAATTCTGATAACATCTAAAGTTAATTGTTGACAGCTGTATGTAAATTTAAATTTCAAATAAGGATACTAGAAGATTTAGGCAGTTAAAATCAAAATCAGATTATCCAAATAAGATTTGATTTTGTTCTCCTTTACTCTTGGAGATTTAGTTAGTTGATATCAAGATCAGATTATGCAAATCTGATTTGATTCTCCTTTATTTTCTTTATATCTTTGTATTTATCAGGGTGGTTAGGATATCACCTAACCATCTCTGTATGTATAAATCCCTCATGTAATTACAATCAATGTACAAAAAAAAAAAAAAAGATCGGTCTTCTCCTAAAATTACATAAGTAATCAGAAATCATATTCTTAAAGCTTAACACGTAGTCAATAACAACAAAGTTCAAGAAATTAAATAAGTGTAAGCCTCCAAGCGAATGAAGCTACAACTGCGTCAAGGATGACCATTGATATTCATTATCAAAAAAAGAAAAGACAATCCAAACAGAACATACTGAGGGGGTGGGCAATAGAATGAGGACTTAGGTCACAGTCACACACAAAAGAAAAAAGAAACATACGAGCAACAGAACAGGAGCAGAGGAAGGGCACAGGCCTATCTAAAGACTTTTGTGAGAACTGAAAGAGTAGAGGATGTGCAAACAATTGACAGGACAATACATAGTGTGTGCCTGGGCTTGGCTAGAAACAGCACTGGCAAGAACTGAGTGTTGGTGGTCTGTGTTGAGACAGGTGAGAGAGCAATGCATGTTGCATGAATAAAAAATTGAACAAGGTTTCTAAAACCAATCACAGTTGTGCTGCTATAGTGCCACAATTGCAGCCACTATGGAAACTACTGAAAACCACTACGGAAACTACTGAAAACCACTCTGTTATACTCCACAACACCACTATAGCACACTATTGACTACTATATGTCATACTTGCAATGGAGGTGCAGCAAGGGCAATGTGGACTGTTTTCAATTAACCATAATATAGTGTAACAAACCCAGTTTCTATTGATTGAATGAATGAAAATGAACAGAAACACAGGGTGTTAATGATTCACATGATAAAGGAACATGCATTGGGTATTTTCTTGTAACTTCCTAATCTTGTAGCAGCAAGGGAGAGGAGAAAGTGATAATGGCATTCTGTTAGAGAAAAGGGGAATATAATAGAGGAGCGATGAGATGAGAGGGGTATGCAAGATTTCAGTTGAGGGGTGGGATTTGGGAGGAAGCTAGCAGGTTCTGCAATTTTCCATGTTCAGTTTTTGTAGTGTCTGATTTTCTGCCATATCAAAGAGCTTTTTCTATCAGTAAACTTACAATGTTATCCACCCATCCACACATGATCCACCGTTCTCACACAGATACATCCCATATGAAAAAATTGGTTCAACTACATCCCCACCGACTTACTGAAAGATAAACAGAGGAGCAAAGGACAGGAGTTCACCATATCAAATTAATGATGATTTCCAAATTAAGAGGTTATCCAGCTAAAAATACGCTGCCAAAAAATGGGGAGGAATAAAAATAAATGAAGTGATGAGAAATACACTAGAGGTACAGATTGTGTTCATGCAACGTAAGAAAACTAGAAATATGCATGTCAATGCAAAGTTTATAACAACCCTCTCTCCCAGCTCCAGTAATAGTCAAACACCTATATATCTTCTTGCCCACCTTGTAGCTGTCTTATAAATCTGTAGCAATAGCAATAGGGAAGTAACCCACCGGTTTCTGTCGCTAAATTTCCTTTTTAGCTTCTCATGCTTTTACAATGGTTCCATTCACAGCTTCCCATAACCATCTTGTGCAAAATTGGCAGCTTTTATACTAATTATGGTCCTAAAGAGCAGGAGAAAATCTACAGAAACAAAGTGACACTAACCTGCACTGGTGTGAATGCAAGACTTGATGTCAAACCAGAGGTAGCACCACTGCTACCATAATTCTTTTCCTTGAATCTGACAAATGAAAATAGTCCATCAGAATTTTCATTCTAATCAGTAAGATAAATAATATAATATAGACAAGAATGATAATTTAGCATCTTGCAACACAATCAAATAACTAGAACACAATAAGATATATAGAACTAATTAACTAAAATCAACAAGAAGCACTTACTTTTTAGCAACTTTTGCTGCAAGTTTGCTTTGACCAACAGACACACGAAGCTTGCCACTGCCAGCCTGACCAAGCATTCCATAGCCCTCACCCAGACCATCTCCTATAATTCAAAAGCATAAAAATATAAGAAAATTAGGAGATTGACGTTTTTACATTTAAGTTTCCAAAGGATTTCATACTTAAGGAACTTATTATGTTAGAAGAGCAATTTGGCTAGGCTTGTAATTGCTTTACCCTCTTACTACTCTTGTAATTTGACCTGGATTATAGACATGGACTATTATAATTTAGAAGCAGAATATCCTACCTATTGTCCTATTGTACTAGTTTTTATACTTGTACATTCAAAACCAAAAATTGCTACTTCAACCTGTTTCTAATTTTCATCTTATTTTTCACTATTTTTCATTTGTAAAGGCAGCCCAACCTAGCTGCCTTTACATTCCACCCGTTTGAAACATTTTGATAATTTCCATTTGAATATAAAATATCAGAATTTCTTAACCTTTGCATTGTTAATTTCGCTCATGTATATTTGGTGCATCAATTATTAGTATAGTAGGATAATAATTATTAGGAAACAGACCAGAATTACCAGAACAAACGGTTAGAAACAGCAAGTTATTTTCTGTGCTGATTCAATATCAGAGTAAATATAAAGATCAATGGACTCTGAAGTGTAAGACAGATAAAACACATCACAGAAGATAACTAGCTGTATTACATATCAGAGATTCTCCACTCTTCTTTACTAACATCCTAACAGAACATCACATTCCTTTTACCCCTCTAATCCTTCACATTCTCACTACTGTATATTCTCTTTCTTTTTCCCCATCCATCCAATTGGCAATTCCTAATTCCCTATATTTTTAATATAATCAATATAAATCACAATAATAATTATTATTACTGTATATTCACAATAATAAATATAAATGCACACAGCAAAAAAATACATTGCAAAATGTAAATCAGACCAGGACAAGTGAAATCTGGTAAAATTACCTAATGAACTCTCTTCTGGGACTCCAAATTGCATCCTATTGGCTAACTTCCTCATGTCTGTTATTGCATACCTGACAAAAGAATCAACAGCTCATGGAAAAAAGAAGAAGCAAAAGACATAAAGAAAACATACCCTCAACCCTGCAACTCAAAAATACAGTATAAATAAGTTTAAAGTATGCTAACCTTTCCTTCATCTTCCTAAGACGACGACCACCTCTCTTCTTTTTAGGCTCAGAATCAGGAACTGGAAGCGGTTTTGGTTGCTTAGCAGGAGGGGGCTCCTGCCATTTCTCAATTTTTTTGTGGATCTCGACCTTGAAAGCCCTTCCAGTCTTTCCAGATGGATCCCCACGTATTGAATCTACTCATGCTGCAAGTGTAGACTTTGTAGCCAGGAGTCGGCATGCTCGCATCCTTAGAGAAGGAGGAGTAGTCTGAAATATTTCTGTTTGCTCAAGGTAACCTACACGAAATTGAGATGTTGCTGTGGAGAACCCAGCAAGATTCTTTTTCTTGGCACCAAGAAGCTGAACATTACAAGCAGGCATCTTTGCAAGAGATGCTAGACCACCAGCTGTCCCCATGAGTTTAGCTGCAACAGCACTCCCAACTATAGCAGAAAGATTAGGTGCAATGTAGCCCATTCTACTCTCAACGAAATCAAGAACTTTCTTCTTTGCTGAGTCAAGTTCAAGAGCTCGATCGCAGGCCTCAACTGTCTTACTAAGCACTTCTTCTGGAAGAGGCTTTCCAGTTGTAGTTGATGCTGTAACAGAGACAACCATAATAATAGCCGAGGGTAAAAGCCCTTCTAAATCCACAAGAGTCAGATCCATTTCATTTCCTATCTTCTTAACAACACGTGCATAATCAATCGGGTGATGCACCAGTGACTCAAGCTCCGGAAATTTCAACCGATACTTATCACGAATAAAGTTGTGAATAATAACAATTTCATTTTCAATATCAACTGACAGTGCATTGCAATCCACAATCAGTTGGTATTCAGGATCGCCTTCTATATCCACTACCTGAAACAAGACCTCGGACTCCTTTTTATTAAGTGCCTCTTCCACTTTCTGCCATAAAAAATAACATTTGCCCTTATTATGTCAATTATGTCTGAATAAATAAAACACTCTAGATATCAGAAAAAATGAAACTCAAAAGACAAAAAACAACATTGTCACAACATAAAACAATGAGAGGGACCTCATCCACAAAACAAAGGCTTTTGGAGTCACTGCGACCACAATTGCGCACAATGAGATTGACCACAATTTCCCACAACATCAAGGATCACATCGAAACTGCAATCGCGACCGCATTTTAAAACTCTGGTTGCAACTACTACACAGCTTAGTCAGACTTATAGTAGATTCTACCAAAGTCAATAAATAACACAACAATGGCAACGGCAACGACAAAGACGAATGTGACCACAATTTTAAACGGCTTAAAAGGACGTGATGAGTAACTAACCTGGATAATATCAGTGTACCTCTGGGTTTTCTGCAACTTGGAAACACTGTCCAAGTCATCATAGTTGAGGTTTTCTAGGTCGGCAAGGTCGCCATCGACATCCTCTTCCATGTCTGCGGCATCCACATCGTTATCCTCCTGAAACAAAACAAAATTGGAACCAACCACCTTGTTCGTAACAAAACCATTTTTCCTTCAAATTTTTGCACGTTAAATAAATAAAATTTAAAAAAGAGGGAAAAATGAAGAAGGTTATTATATATACTGACGGGAATTTCAGCCTCGTTATCAGAGAGTTCATCGAGGTCGGCGAGAAAAGAATCGGCAAGCGTGGCCTGGAATCAAACATTCACAAAAATAAGAAACCCCAAATTGAAAATTGAAAATGTTAAAATTGAAACACATGCAAAAATAGCATGGGAGTGAAACAAACCATGTGTACAGAGGAGGAGGAGATTGGTGTGGGTGGCGGGTGGCGAGTGGCGAGAACTCCAGAAAGAAGAGAGGAGAATTAAAGAATGTGTTGTGCTTCATACACCATGGGTTTCTTCTACACCATTTTTCTTTTTCATAATACCAAAATTGTCCTTAATGAATGAAAAAACACATAAATAGTGAAGGTGCTTTATGTACTCTCTTTGGTTTGTTGGAATACCGTTTTTGCGGCGGAAGCTTGGTTGGAACGGATTGTGGGGTGGCTTTTTTGCATTTGGAAGTCGTTTTGAGGTGTACATTCCACATTTGGAAGGAAAAGTTGGGCTGGGTGTTGCCGGAGTGAAAGCGCCGCAGTTGCAGGTGAGTTTTGTAGTATTTTGGGCCGTATGGATCTGATAATCCATAAGAAGCGATGGTGCATGACTGTACGGATTGGGCAATCCGTATAGTTCACGGATTGGGCAATCCGTACGAACTATACGGATTGATCAATCCGTATGAACTATACAGATTACCCAATCCATATGGTAAAAAAAGGTTTAAAAAAATTAAAAAATGCAATTTAATTTGGAAAAAATTAAAATTAAATATAAATAACGACCTTTTGATTATAAGAAGTGTATTAAAAATGTTCTGTGAAACAATGACAAAGCATGTACAGTTTTTTTGTGTTATTATTTAGTGTATATGTGTTTTTACATGGTATGTTAAATTGTTTCTTGTTTTGTTAGAATGGACAACGATGAGTGGATGTACGAGAGTGTAATGGCTGATGATGTTTACATGAAGGATGACATTGGACTAGAGCCTGATGACTTGGACGACAATGATTGTTTTGTTGATTGTTCTGCAGCGTTCCAAACAAATGAGGTGATTATGTGGATTTTAATGTAGTTAAAGTTGTTAAATGATTATATTTTAAACACTAAATATCAATTATCCTTTGCTGTAGGCGTTTGAATCGCGTGATGCCGTATTGAAGTGGGCTCGTACCATTGCGTTTGAGAATGGTTTTGTGGCGGTTATCATGAGGAGTGACACCAAAACTAGAAAAATAGGAAGAACGTCATTTGTGTTGATTGGTTGTGAAAGAAGTGGAAAGTATAGAGCATGGAAAAAAGGTTTCACACCCTCAATCAATAGTAGTAGAAAATGCGAGTGTCCTTTTAAGTTGCGGGCCAAACCAATTACGGGAGGTGAAGGGTGGATGGTGAAGCTAATATGTGGTAATCATAATCATGTATTGGCCAAGTCATTTTGTGGACACCCATATGCTGGTCGAATAACTGAGGAGGAGAAGACCATTGTTGCTGATATGACAAGGGCGATGGTCAAACCGAAAAATATCCTGCTAACATTGAAGGAGCACAATGCAGATAATGTAACAAGTTTGAAACAAATTTACAATGCAAGATATGCATACCGGACGTGTACAAGAGGCGGTAATACTGAAATGCAACAGCTAATGAAACTTCTTGAACGCGACATGTATATTCATTGGCATCGATTGAAGGATAAAAGTGTTGTACGTGACTTGTTTTGGGCACATCCAGGTGCAGTGCAACTGAGCAATGCATATCATATGATGTTCTTAATAGACAGTACCTATAAAACAAACAGGTATAGACTTCCTTTACTAGACATTGTTGGTGTAACACCAACTGACATGACATTTTCAGCTGCCTTTGCCTATTTAGAGGCTTAACGTATAAATAATCTTGTCTGGGCTCTTAAACGGTTTAGAGGCCTTTTTTATAAGATTGAATTTTTCCCAAAGGTGATTGTTACATATAGGGATCCAGCATTGATGAGTGCTGTGAAAACTGTTTTTCTAGAGGCCACAAATTTATTGTGTCAGTTTCACATTGACAAAAATGTGAAGGCCAAATGTAAAACTTATGTTAGGCAGAATAATGCATGGGATTATATTATGGAAGCATGGGGAAGTCTACTTGACTGTGCTACTGAGAAGCAGTATGATGATACACTTATGCAATTTGAAGTTTTTTGTGCACCGTGGCCTACTTTTGTTGATTATGTTAAGGACACTTGACTTAATCCCCACAAAGAGAAATTTGTGACTGCATGGACTAATAAAGTTATGCATTTTGGGAATACAACAACAAATAGGTAACTTTGTTATTTCACATTGTTCAATCTGACATTTGTTTATGTTTATTGGCTTGCAAAATAATTTATTTATTTGTCATACAATACAGGGTTGAGTCTGCTCATTGGACCTTAAAAAGGCTTTTGCAGAATAGTGTTGGAGACTTATGCACTGTTTGGGATGCCATGAATAATATGATCACCTTGCAACATACTGAGATCAAGGCATCTTTAGAGAAAAGTACACATGTGGTAGGACATGTTTTTAAAGTTACTTTATACAAGAAACTTGTTAGCATGGTGTCCAGGTACGCGTTAAATCAGATTGCTGCTGAGTATGAGCGAGTCAATTATGCAGGAAAAAATCCTTCTCGTTGTGGGTGTGTAATGAGGACAACGCATGGTTTGCCTTGTGCATGTGAGCTAGCGAAATATGTACTTGGGAGCATTCCGATTGACACTATTCGTGTTTTTTGGTGGAGATTAAACTTTTCAGATGAAGGTATGGATGAATCTGAAGTCACCATCACTAAAGAGTGGGAAGTCATACCTACCCGGTTTGAAAAACTTGATTTGTGTGGGAAAATGACACTGAAGACTAAGCTTAAAGAAATCACGTACCCTGATTCAAATTCGATGTGCCCTCCTCTTGATAAGGTAAAAACTAAAGGTGCCCTAAAGAAGAAAATGACAAAGCACGAAAGGTCAACGAGAAGGGACCTGTCTTACTTTGAGTATGTAGACGAGTTACATTCCGTGAAGAATAGTTGCCCTACTCCAAGACAATCCGTTTCGGAAACTGATGTTATGCAGCAACACAGGATGGTTCCAATGTTAGATCGATTTCATCCATTTATGCAGAAGTTTATCCAGAATATCATCGATGTCAAAGCGGATGGTAACTGTGGATATCGTGTCATTGCTACCTTATTAGGTTATGGTGAAGAATCTTGGTCTTTGGTACGCAATCATTTGCTCAAAGAGCTTGCAGAATGGACTGATGGATATATAGCCTTGTTCGACGGGATACATAGATTTGAAAGCTTGAAGCGGGCCCTTTTGGTTGATGGATTGTCTAAGGTAAAACAACTAAAGATGTCGGTTTCGTATGCCTTTACTAGCAATTGCGTGGGATCTTTAATACTGTAAAGTACATGAATAATATAAACAAAGGTCATAATCGCCTGCGCTGTCTCTGTCTAGGCCGTGTAGTGCGCATATACACTAAGCCATCACCTGTTACACCCCGAGCAATACGCAGCAGTTGCTCCACCATAGAGTATGCATCAGTGCCCTCTATGACCATCTCAGAGTCAAGCATGTGTTGCAACCCCTCAGCCATGCGTTTGTAAGCAACCTGAAATAAGCACATATATTATGATTTAAATGTTACTATATTGTTAGACGGGTTGCATATACAAAAAAAAGTTTAATTTACTACCGCTGCATGTGCATGGGTATGCCCTGCTGCAGCATCATCACGAGACTGATGCACCAGGGGAGCCACAGGTACTGGTGTACTAGTTGCCTCTGAACAAAAACGTGAACGACAGACGGTAAAACCACTCCATATAGCCAGAAACATGTTGACCCGAATGATCAACCAAGTCCCCAATCGCTACGAGATAATCAGTGAAGTGCATCCATCTGTCATCCACATCCGCTGCAGAAGGCATGTCGTAGGAAGGTACCTCTGGAATGTGTTGTACATATCCAAACTGCCTCAGGACCTGGTCTGGACAATACCTTATGTAACACCCCAATATTTTTATATACGTGTTAAATGTGTAATTTAGGAAATGTTTTAGATCAATTAGTAATATGTGATTAAAGGATTTTTTACCTAGAATAGAGATTAGAAAAATTTCAATACAATACTCCTAGGTAATAAATTACTAATAGGTGACAAGAAAATCTAGAATAGAATTTCTAGGAACTTTACTACA
>PYAF01005711.1:247602-266140 GCA_007407185.1 Glycine tomentella
ATAAGATAAACATTATAGTTAACCATAAAAAATTTAGTAAACATTATAGTGAAATATAAAAATTTATTAAAAATTTATTACAATATGATTAATTCAAATGTTATTCTCCTAATCAATTGTATAGGTTCTTAGCATATATATTTTAATTAAAAAATAAGATAAATAATAATTTTGATTTTGCTATAGTTAATTTTATAAATTTTTTTTCACAATATCATTAATTTTGATTTTTAGATAAATAACGTAAATTTAAAATAATATTTAAATAATGTAAAAAATTAAAATTTCATAAGTTATTTAATAAAAATTAAATTTGTATTATTTATATGTAAAAATTTACATTTTACGGATTTTAATGTATTTATTTATTTGAATATTATGATTAATTGAAATATGATTAATTATAATATTAAAAATTTTAGTAAACATTATAGTTAACCATAAAAAATTTAGCAAAAATTATAATGAACTATCAAAATTTATTACAAATTTATTACAATATGATTAATTGAAATATTAAAAAATATATTTAAAAATATATTTAAAAATATATTTTTAAATTTATTTAATTAGAAATATAGAAGATAAAAGGATTCGTATCATTACATGTAGTTAAAAATGAAAGATAAATATATACCTAAAATTAAACATAAAAATATATATAAAATATATTATTAAATTTAGTTAACTATATTTAGTGAATGTTTTTTTTTTTTAAATTAATATAGGGTAGACATAGATTACTATGGATCACGATCAGGATCAC
Source organism: Glycine tomentella (assembly GCA_007407185.1). Classification (NCBI taxonomy): domain Eukaryota; kingdom Viridiplantae; phylum Streptophyta; class Magnoliopsida; order Fabales; family Fabaceae; genus Glycine; species Glycine tomentella. Next base: position 248,369 of record PYAF01005711.1, read on the forward strand.
GATGTCCCAGCATCGGATGCGGTAGAGGCTCCGTTGAGCGTCATAGATCCTAGGCCTTCCGTGCGGATGCTGCTGACGTTACAGGAGAGGCATATATCCACGACCGTGTGGAATGCGCAGAGTGATCCGACGGCACGAGATCGAGTGATTAATGTGAGGCATGCCGCCACACACGATCACTCTGCTATACCAGAGGATATTCACCCGTGGCTCATACAGGCGGGATTTTACCATGTTGCGCGTCTGCGCAATCATGAGGTAAGGTTATGCTACGTGAAACATTGCGTGTGTTATGTTGATACGGGTGTATTATAATGTGTATGTTAATGTGATTTGGTCTATTATTTCAGATAGACCATCACCTCGTTTCGGCACTTATTGAGCGATGGCGTCCTAAGACACGGACGTTTCACATGAGCATGGGTGAGGTCACGATCACCCTTGAGGACGTACACCATTTGCTGGGGCTGCCGACTGATGGGTAGGTGGTATCCGGACGGCATGGACACCCAGACTTTCGTGGAGTAGTTGGTGAGCTTTTAGGTGTTCAGCCTGCCGCGGGTCGGGACTTGCACGGAGGATTGTTGGGGCTGCACTTCTTGCGGGACCATTTCGATGATTATGCCGTCCATGCCGACACTGAGGTTGGACGCATGAGGTACACCCGCGCGTTGATTATGCACATTCTAGGGGGGACGCTGTTTGTGGACACGGCGTCGAGCTTTGTCCATGCTCGTTATTTGCTATATTTGTATGACTTCGAGCGCACGGGTTCGTTTAGCTGGGGATCTGCCGTTCTTGCATTTCTATACAGGGAGCTATGCAGGGCCACCCGTGCAGGTCGGCGTGACATGGGGGGATGTGCACTGCTGTTGTAGTTATGGGCTTGGACGAGATTTCCGACCATCTCTCCAGCCCTTCCGCGTGTGGACGACCCGGATGTGTTGCAGCAGGAGATTTATGGACACAGGTACGGAAATTGTGAGTTTGTGAAGCAATTTTTCGTTTATGTCGATGTTGCTTATTTTGTGATGTTGCAGGTTTAACATTTATCAGACGCGCCAGACCAGATTTACCCATATTCGCAGATATCGTCATTACATGGATGTCATGCGAAGGAGGGATATTCGTTGGAGGCCATATGATCTTGTGGATTTCGTTCATCCACCAGATGCTGAGATGGCTAGACGTTGGTTGGCGGTCTGCCCTCTTATTTGTTACGAGGTGGTGGTCTATCAGCAGTCGGATAGAGTTTTACGGCAGTTCAGCTATGACCAGGCTATACCGGAGGACCCCATTAACTGCAGTGAGCTGCTCACCCTCAGCGTCACCGGGAAGACAGATGTCGACTGGCGGCATCGACATGGTTTCTACATCCTGCAGTGGGAGGACAGAGATACGTTGGTTCTGCAGGATCTTACTCTGATGCGGAGGGACGGCTACTTATCTGTCAACAGTGAGTACATGCAATAGTACTTCACTGTGACACGCCGCTGGATGACACAGAGAGCCGCTTTTCATGCACATGTGGTACGTATGACTTAATTAAAGTTTGATATATTCATTTAAATGTTACATTTTCACACACTAATGCTGATGTTTGGTGTGCAGACTGATCGTGTTGAGACCATCGTTCATATGGCATCACCTGAGTCGCAGTCGCAGGGGGCCTTCGACATGAGTCAGATTTATGATGAGGCGGTTCGCATGCTGGCCGCCTGTGATGATCTGGAGCGAGTGACGGATCCAGGAGATGTTGCTCCAGCTCCTCCCCGGCGACAGACTGAGGCCCCCCCTCCTTTGGTTCGTATTAGCTGTCGGGCACGTCACGAGGGGTTGCCGCTGCATCAGGCAGCGCCTGCAATAGCTGATAGGCCGGCGACGGTGCCACCCGTTCCTCCCCGCCCTCCTGGCATTTATCATGCACCCGGCTACCCTTCGGGTCGAGCTCAGCAGTATTTTTGGCCGCCTACATATGAGGCGGGATCTTCTAGTGGCGGTGCCCATCCTTCATTCCCCCCTTCACAGTATCCTCCTTGGTTCTCCGTTCCTGTTATGCCGCAGCCAGGGTACCCATTTCCAGCGTATCCGATGTATCCATCGGCGCCTCCATCATCACCAGCTGTATACATGCCTGCACCGCCGACATCTGAGGTGGATACTATGTTCACCACTCCTCCGCCACCTACTACACAGCAGGCGTCATCTCCTATTTCAGACTTCATAACAGCGGCCTTCCATGTAGAAGATGATGCCGGTGATGAGGGCGAGGATGCTGACCCCGACCGTCTAGTCAGGCGTAATCCGGTGAGGGGAGCACGACATCGATGTCATTTGTCACCGTATGAGCATGATATGACTCGTTGTGCCGGATATCATGGGGACCACGACCACGCATAGTCACATTTATTGGTTTTGGTTTTATTTTAGTGTTTGTTGTTTGTTTATTTTGTTATGGACATTACATCTATAGACCTCTTGGACATTTTATATTTATTTGTTATGAACATTTTGTATTTATTTTGCATGGACATTTGGTTTTTATTTGCTATGGACAGTTGGTTTTTTCCTTCATAATTGCACAAGTTGTTTTAAATGCCATAATTTCTTCGATTGCCAAATTGATGATACATATGGAAACATAACAAATAATAGTACGCATTATACATAGACGTTAAGCTCACTCTTGCTGGAATCGTGAAGGACAGTTTCGCCTATTGTGACCAACGACCTTACAATAACCGCATCTTATTCGCGTTGTTGATCGTTCACGCAAATCCATTTCGTTGCGTATGCGTGTAGTCGCAGGCCTTCCTTTTGTACGTCTTAACGACAAATCGGGCAAAACGGTGACCTCTTCAGAAGGTGGTATGAAGTCTTCATTTCCGATAGGAAACCACTCAGACGAATACAATTGACATTGGTAGGCAACACTGTACACCGGGTCTATGTATTGAGTGGGATCGATGTTCGTGGACCGACAAGCTGCAACCACATGACTACAAGGAAACCTGTATGCCGTGAACTCACCACACTGACATACTCTTTCTGATAGCGACAACACCCATCTCTTTCCCCCACGATGAGTACGGATGTTGTAGGACTCTTGGACCTTAAATCGATTATTATGCGTGTCATAAGCAGTGACACTGTGCGTTCCAGATTTATGAACCGTCTTCAAATATTTCTGCCATGCTAGTTTCGGAAAATGATTACCCCTGCCCATCTCCTCACGGGCCTCAGCCCCATGTCGCAAAAAGTATGTCACTAATCGAGCATATGTGAAGCGCACAAGTGAAGTTATCGGAAGATTTCTGGCGCCTTTCAGTACCTTGTTGAAAACCTCTAACATGTTGGTTGTCATGTGACCATATCTTCGTCCCTCAACATCGTAAGCTACGCTCCACTTCTCCTTTGGGATTCGATCAATCCATGCGGCTATCTGCGGGCTTGCTTCTCTAAATTTTTCCAGACCCACATCAAAATCTAATCGTGACGTTGTATAACCTGCATATACAAAGAAGACATAGGTATCAACACATACTAAACTCTTCATGATGTACATAAATGACACCTATGTTTGCTTACCTAACATTTTCAACTATTTCTTCAACATGACATTCTTGAACTTGTGATTAAAATTGCTTGCCAAATGACGAATGCAAAACACATGATATGCCCTCGGTGGGTGCCATCCCAGGTCGACATTGTTCACCGCTGCCATTATGCCTGCATGCCGATCTGAAATAAGACATATTCCATCTTTCTGTGTAACATGAATACGGATAAGTGCCGAAAACCAAGACCAGTTGTCAATATCCTCCCCATAGACTATCGCAAATGCTAGTGGTAGGACGTAATTGTTGCCGTCAATTGATGTTGCAATAAGCAATGTCCCCCGATATTTCCCATACAAATGGGTACCATCGATGCTGATAATAGGCTTGCAGTAATTAAAAGCATCACAACACTGCTTAAATGTCCAAAACACCTTCTTGAATACCCTACCACTTTCGTCCAATTGTCCATCAACATAATGCTCCGTCGTTTCCAACTTATAAGCAGACCCTGCGACAAAATTTAACATATAACGCAACCACCTTGGCAGGAACGCATACGATTCATCCCAATCCCCAAACACCTTAACAATGGCCTTTTGCTTTGCCTTCTATGCCTTCTTGTATGATATATGAAATCCTTGCATTGTTGAAATCCTTTCCTGAATTAGGGCGATTTTAACACTGGGGTCCTCTCTAATCATTTCTGCATTTGGTAAAACAATATAACAAGTCATTCAATATTTACACACTAAATATACACATAATTGTATAAGAATTAGAAGTACCTATAATCAACGAACATATGAAATTTGAGTCAAGCTGTTTGTGATCCTGGGAGAGATTAACAGTAACGCACGTGTGTTCATTGTTCCATATGCCTATAACCCAATCACTGCTGGCCTTCTTTTCGTATGCCCTCATCCTCCATGGACAACCGTCATTATGATTTTCACAAACCATTATAATCCTTTTCGTATCACTTTTTGCAACTAAGGCTGTCCGATTCTCAGCCATGCAGTATTGTTTTATTGCCATTTGCACGTCGAACTTGCTCCCAAACTCCTGCCCCTTATATAGTGGTTGACCCATCTCCCAGTTAGGTACTTGCACCCCTTGCATGTCATCTGCCTCCTGATCTGGGTGTGCCCAATTAATATTCATGTAATGGCTTATGTTAGACCAAAACGGTGCATTGTGTTCTCCTAATTAATAACACAATGACGACATTGTTATGCTTAACCCAGAATCAACACTACCACTACTAATTAACACACAATTATGAATCCGTACCTGAAATCGGAGGCTGAGTTTGCATTCCAACAATCCCTGGGGAAGGGATTTCAAAAGCACGATCAAAATCACCGTCTACGTCCGTATCCGATGAGCCACTATCTGGAACAACACCTTCATCGGCCTCTTCCTCCGAACTGTCCATGGGCCAAGTTGGATCGTGGGCCGCCATCATTTCTGTATCTTCAGAATCGATTTGCTGGGATGTTTGCGTTACTGGTGGTGGTTGTGGTGATTGCGATATACCTTCTTCTTCGGAATTCACCATCGGCTCAAAGTTTAGGTCAAACGACGCAATATTTGCAACCAATTCTTGATTGCTTGATTGTCCACCACAATATATTTCCGCATATAACTCTATAAATCTTGGGTTTTCTCCATCGGATGTGCAGGCATCAGTAACTAAGTTTACATCGTCATCATCCACAATATTCACACCAACCCACTGCACCGGGTTCCCAGATGCACATCTCGCACTAAGTCGAGATACCGATTGACCCCGTTGTAACCGCAACTTCTTGTATATCATTCGCATCAAATGATCATAGCTGCAACCATTCGGTCCAACATATCTCCTTCCATTATAATATAAAATGGTAATTAAACCGTTCCCAGTGCCACTCATTTTACAGAAATTCACCAACTATTTAACACTAGCGTAACAAAATTCACACCGACGAATTTAACAATGGTGCTGTCGTATAAAAAGGGGTGGGTAGGTTAGTAATTCGCTGGCTATAAAAGCAAAATAAGACACCTATTTCGCTACTGGTACTAGCGAATAACAGCCAACCAATCCTCAATAGCCATGTGTCAGCCCCCCACTAATTCGCTATGACACACAGCGAGATAGGATACCTAATTCGCTTGTGTCAGTAGCGAATTAGGTGGGGTTCTGCCACGTGGCTGTTGATGTCTGGCGCTGCCTATTTCGCTGGTGGGTATAGCGAATTAGGTATACCTAATTCGCTAGTAGGCGTAGTGAATTACTCCTGGACTGCCACCTGTCGTTGCCCGTCTCTGACTGGGCATTGGCTCATTGGCAGAAGGTCGCCACATCAGCCAACCTATTTCGCTACGATGCCCAGCGAAATAGGCCGCGTGGCAGTCTGGGAAATAATTTTGCCTCTGTGGCATTTAGGGAATTATTTTAAAAAATTGTGGCACAAATGTCGAGGTCTCTGATAATTGGTGAATTCGTCATTGTATATGATAGGTCACTCTCACGTGCTATTATTTTATGAAATTACACATGAAGAATTTAACCCCTTCCACAAATTAATAGCGAATAGATGATGCCCCCTCAACCGAAAGCATTAAGTTATGATATCCAAGCCTATGATTGAAAGTAGAAAGCATACAAAACTCCAAATAGTAGTGCTTCACATAATTCAGACTGTCAGAGCTAGCTCATTATGAATATGAATTGATAAGCATTGTACAAAGAAATTTCAATATTTGAGTTACAAGAAAAGAATTCCATCATTACGCATAAAGCTAGTGAGACTTTTATGTCATAATTAAACTATGACAAATAATTAATTAAAAAAGGACCTAGGTATGTGGCCGAAAAATAAAGGTGATACGTGATTAAACACAGATCGATGGCTTGTTTTCATTAAATAAATAATTAGTAATGGGAACTCGTGTTGACCATAAGGACCACACGTTTAAAAGAAAAAAACATTTATGTAACCAAAGATAATGGGGGAGGGTGGGGGGGATTTAGTTGCCATATTTCCTGCGAAAGTATCTATGTTTTCATGCTTGATTTGGTTGGGAGCATAATAATTTTCTGTGTAAGAAAAAACAAACAGACAGCATATTCCTTTTCATATACTAATAAAAGTTTGGGGTAAGGATTATCTAGCTTCAAGGTCAATTAATACTAATCCAAATCCTTAAAATATGTGTCAGATTGATGTTTGAGCTTTGAATTATTTTGTTTTTTCGTGTGTACGGAACTTAATCTCAGTTCTTTATAGACATTGTCATAAGATAATTACCATAAAAACAAAAGCTCTCGATAATTATTTTGTTTTTTTTTTATAAAAGATATTCAATACCCTATAATCACTTTTGACCTCAATTAATTTGAATGAAGACTGGTAGACTTACTTAAGAATCCTAATGCCTATTTTTACGATGTTAATGACCTTTTGCCTTTAGTGATTGTCCAATTCTATATTCAGAGGTGTTATTTGGTATGCAGACCGCACAAATTCACACGAAAACTGATGTGAAAGTCTAACATTTTTTTTTTAAAATATTGATTAAAAAATTATAGAATCTGCATTAACAAAAATCAACACTTTGTACGGAAATAACAAAACCATTTTCGTAACAATCAATATTTTTCTTTGATCATTTTCGTAACAATCAATATTTTTCTTTGATCATTTTCGTAACAACATTGGATTCTTATAGTTATTTTTAAGTTTTAATGTTCATATATGAAAAGTTTACATTTTAGTTTTTACATATTTTCTTTAGGAGGATTTTATATATATATATATATGGAAAAACTTCAATGTTTTCCAAATAAAAACTAAAGCATTAAATAAAGGTAATTATATAGATCAAATAAATAATCTAAGCTTTTCTTTTCTATTAGGCCACTTTGTGCCTTCAACTACTGAGTAATTACACTTATTATGTAACTATGTAAATTTAAAAAGCAAGTATTTTCTAATGAAAGACTATCTAACTTAAGGTTATAGCATTGTCCATTAGTTTATACTTATAGTGATATCTTTATCATAAAGTAACATTATATATTAAGTATATTTTTATTTATTTAGCAACCCAAATTGTCCCTTGTCATTTTCAGTTTTAAGTTCTAACTGCCAGAGCCAGTCCCTCTGCCCCTTCCAGAGGAAATTGAAGGTCGAAAACCAAATGGTCAGTCTACTAAATTTGACGAAACCAAACATTTGAAATGGACCGTAGCATTCGATAAAATCGACATTTGCAAGAGAAGAGAGACAAGCGAAACCCCATGGCCCATGGAGTTGAATGAAGTTCCCTTTTGAGTAACCACTAGTCATCTAAGGAGGCTAACTCCATTGGCCACATCATTACAAGAGTCTTCGTCATGACTTTCCCAATGCAGTAGTCTCCTCTTGCATTATTATTACCATATATTATAGAGTAAATTATACTAATTATATATGAGATTTTGTGAAATTATACGGATATCTCCTGTTTTTTAAATCTTACAGTAACCTAGTTTGTAGGGGTGTTAGTATAATATATTATATAAGGGATGTTTTAAATATTAACGGGGTATTACTGTAATATATAAGGGGTGTTAGGGTAATATTTTCAAATCTAAAGGAGTGATATGTGTAATTTGAAAAAGTTCTGGTGTGAGTATAATTTGCAATATATTATATACACACACATATGGTGCTAAGTGTCAAAGCACATTGGTACAAAGCAGCGAATTTTGAGACACACCCCACCCAAAAGGACAAAGAATCTCACTTGGGGAATCATCAACTTACTTAAAAGTTTGAAATATCAAAAGGGTATGGATGTCAGTGGGATTTCGTCTCCTTACAATCACCATTCTCTCTGCCTTGGATAACTAAGATTTCCTGTTTCTTCTTTCAACATAAAATCATTCGGTGTCTCATGCATGCTTTATGAAAAAGGTTAGTTTCTTGAAGTGGCCTAACTTTCAGTATTGATATGACTATGCTTGAAACATTCTTGAGTGCACTTTATACATGGTGTTTTTCTTTCTTTTTCTTTTATATATTTAAAATATATCTATTGTTCAGTAATATTTCTTTCCTATTGTGCGAATAAATGGTAGTTACTGAAAATAAAAGATTATCAGTGGCAATGTTGGTCCTTATTTGGGGTAGGTTTCTTTTATGTTGAGAAATGAATAATTATAGAACAGCTAGGTGAGCAAATAAAATAGATTGGAGATGAGTCGATGACTAGAGAATCTAAATTATTTATTAAGACTTATGAATGAAATATGTATATATTAAAATCTCTAAATTTGACTCTTGGCTTCCTCCCCCCCTCTTTCTTCAAGATCAAATATAGGATGTGCTTGAGGACTAGAAATGTTGTCTGGAGGATTCGGTTTGGATGATGTCATAAATCTTCATGGCAAAGAGGAAGAGCTGGTTCGGATGGGTGAAAAGGCTATTCACTTCAGAGTCAAAAGACAACAAAGTAAGGGGTGTTCAAGAATGCATGCTTCTGTATTTTACTAACTTTACAATCATCTAACAATAGATAAAGTACTCATTTAGGTTAACATTTTCCTTGTGCGATCTCAGAAACCAAACAAATGGGGGTGGAGTTTTGGAAGGATTAAGCAGAAACAGTATCCTACAATTACAGCTCCAAATAGGATTCTGATTGAAGCAAGTGCAGAGCAGAGAAAGCATGCTTTAACTGTGGCTATTGCAACTGCAGCAGCTGCTGAGGCTGCAGTTGCTGCTGCACATGCTGCTGCTGAGGTTGTCAAGCTCACAGGCGCTTCTCGTTCCTACTCGTATCTTTCTAAGGGAGACAGAAGTTTAGCTGCCATCAAGATTCAAAGCATGTATCGTGCACATCTTGTGAGCCTCCTCAAAACCTGTTTCATCATCTTCTGTATTAAGCACTGAATAAACAAACAAGGGACAGTAATTAAGAGCAAACTCATTCGGAATTGGATAAAGTCATAAAGTGTTCTTTTCTATTCCTATTAGTAACATAATTGTCCATTTTGGTGAGAAGAGATGGATGAACTGAATGAAGAAGAGTATTGTGTCTAGTATTTAGAATTAAATTGCCTTTTTCTTCCATATATACATTACTAGTTTTCTGACGATTTCTGTTAAGATTGGTTTTAGAACTTAAGAAATTTACAACCAAATATCCTGTTAAATCATATATAGAGATGTTGTAATGTTGCTTTTTTAATTGGTCCTCATTTATATTTTTCTTTTTCCACTACAAATTTTTTTTGAGTCCCAGTTTTGATCAATTTGATTCCCTATTCTCAAATGTATTCCCTCAAATCAATCAAATCTACGTGGACTCACTAAAGATTTAAAAATTCTAAACTCCTTTGAACTTGAACTTGAAACTGGGAAATGTAACAGGCTAGGAAAGCATTAAGAGCATTGAAGGGAGTTATAAGACTTCAAGCCATAATACGCGGTCAAGCTGTGAGACGTCAAGTGTCAAACACTTTGCAGAATTTTCCCTCCAATACAAGAAATCAGGTCGGAGTTCAGGAAAGAAGCAGCCTTAGGGCTGAACAGATCCAGCAAAGTCCAAAGCAAAAGAAAAAGTTAGAAGAGAAACTGAAGGTAAGTATGTAGGAGAAACATTTATATACGAGAAAGTATGAGAAAAATAAGTCAAAAGAATGAGGAAATGGATCAAGAAATTAATGAAACGTTGATTTCAATTGCTTAGCTCTGTGTTAGTGGTTCAATTGCAAGTTCAGTAGGTTTCCTCACCCCAAATTTCAGGATTTCCCTCCCAATTCATTTGACTCGGTGCAAATGTTAGTTAGATTGAATTTTTTGACTTTTGATATAATAAGCCAATAAACAAAGTCTCCACTGAGTTTAAACAATTCCCTTGTCTAATCCACTCAAGAATTTTGGTGCAGTCTGAATGCCATAGTCAAAGAACATGGGATTGTAGCTTGCTCTCAAGAGAAAATATTGAATCCATGTGGTTTAGAAAACAAGATGCCATGGTCAAAAGAGAGCGCATGAAGCAGTACTCTTCTTCACAAAGGGTAACACTAACCTCAGTTTGATTCGATAGTATATATGTCAACATTTATAGACATTAGAAAAATGGAGAGAGAGAGAAACAAATTAAAGAGAAAATAAAAAAGGTCAAGTTATTTGAAAAATGAACCTAATTTTTCAAACATTGAAACTTGACACTAAAACTAAGTATTTTTTTCCCCTGAATTTCACTGTATAATTTTCTTAATTTTTTTTCCTAGGACCGTATTATAATGCCACTCATCTAATAATAGCCATGCATTTATCTTTTTCAGGAGAGAAAAAATCCCAAAATGATCGAAGAATATATACACAACAATGACTTGGGAAGAGAGAGCTGCCGTACACTTGGAGAGTGGCTCCACAAAGAAACATGTGATTGGGATTTGGTTTATAAACCAACTCTTCCTTCAAACTTGATAACATTAAAAAATGAATTTCAAGAAGGGTTGAGTCCACAAATCTCAATCCCAAGGAAATCATCTTCTCTTTTAAAAAGTAGTTTAAAAAATGGGGATGAGAGTTCTATGACGAATTCTCCATGTTTTCCTACATACATGGCTGTTACTGAATCCAGCAAAGCAAAGATGAGGTCTATTAGCACACCAAAACAAAGAACAGGAATTCTGGATATATGCTTCAATCAAAATGAGCCTCACAAGGAAGGCATTTCCTTTTACTCTCCTTATTATGGTGCAACTAGTAGCACCAATGAAAACAGTACATGTCATCAACAAAGATGCTAGAGTGCAAAATATTTGTTATCACTATAAAATGTACAATCCAGTTCAAGACATGATTTTCTGGAGTCACCAGAAGTATGGAAAGGAAAACTATGTTTATTTCATGTGTGGTCCTTCACATCTTACAAATCTTCAATACATGTATGAAGTGATTTTGTCTGACCCTTATCTATATATTTTTCTAAAGAAAATTTTCTTCCTTGTTATGGAGATGTGAAAATGTTAATGCTTACAATTGGGTACATAATACATATCTAAATCATATACTTTTTTTTATTACATCTTTCTCTATTGTATTTTTATTTATTTATCTTAAGTTTGTTGTCATAGAAAATTGCAGCTGATAGTTTGCAAAATAATTATGGACTGTATTGAAGAAATTCAATTTGAATATTAAATAAAACTATTTGTGTACAATAATATTTTATGATGGAAATCTGAAAGCAAATCAATGGAGTTTGACAATGTTATACTATGAAAGCATCTTCATAAATATTATACAGTCGCAGTCATTTTCACATTGCAATTTCTCACTATGCTAATTTGTATTGGAATCAATTGGCTTAGCATTTCCAGAGCAACCTTGCTTGAGTTAGGTCAGACCACTATAAGTACACCGATAAGATTGAATTGAGTTCAAGATCATGTATCCAAAAATAAGGAAAAGCTTGTGTCTTTAAAGGAGACATAAGGGAAAGACATAGGGTTATTTCAATTTCACAGTTCATGGTTTGGGGTTAGCTATTTGGCAATAAGTGGTTACTTACCTTTCCCTGCTTAGACTTTGAATCCCAAATACCGTATAAATGCATGTGTGTGTGCGCAAACACATATTATAGAAAACTAAAAATATAATTATTTATTTATAATATATAAATTCTAAATAGCGAGTTATTTAATTGGCATGTCAGCAACATAAATTTCTTCAATGGTCACCTCAGATACTATGTTGATTTGTTATCTCCTCTTTGATTTATGATAGAAACTGGATTAGATTGTAAACAAAAATGATCTTCATGATCATTGATAGAAAAATAGTGTTACACTCTTGGTATTCGGGAGACCTAGTTCTCTTCCCAAAGACTTCCCAAATCCAAAGGCAACCCCTCTATCAAAATTGACTTAATGTCTCATCATGGAGAGAATCCCACTAAATAATCTTTAACGTTATACAAGGAAAATTTACATATAGATATACAAGGACACTGCCTAATACATGACTAATTTACCACCATTAACATCTATCAATTAATGAAATAAAAACAGCAAGTAAATAAGAGAATATTGTGGAACCAAAATAGATCAGAGATTTAGCTAATCCTATTGACACCCCCCCCCCCCCCCTCAAATTGATGCTGGTGGATCCTGAAGCATCAATTTGCCAATCAGAAACTGATGGCGATGTCGAGAAAAGGCCTTAGTCAATACATCAACTATCTGAAGATCAATGGAGACACGAGGAAGACAAATGAGATGAGCATCATATGCTTCACGAATATTGTGATAATCAACTTCAATGTGCTTGCTACGTTCATGAAACATGGATTGGCAGCAAGTTGAGCGCTAGTATTGTCACCATGAAGAGGAATAGCCGCATGTTGAGGAAAACCAAGTTCTCCCAATAATCCATGAAGCCAAACAATCTCAGAACAAGTAGATAACATAGCCTAGTATTCAAACTTAGTGGAGGATTTAGAAACTCTAGGTTATTTCTTACTCTTCCAAGGAATAAGAGCATGACCAAGAAATATACACCAACAAGAAACTGACACTACAAAAAAAATGGATATTTCCGACAGCATGTTTCCCATGGTGCGGGTTCCGTCAGAAATGTATGAGTGGGAAACTAAAATTTATGTTTGGAGTGAAAATTAACATTGAAAATAAAAAATAATATTCTATATAATATGAGTATTAAATCCCAATCGCTCGATTCAAACCTACAATCCCTGGTTTCCCTCTCCAAAGAAACCCTCAAATCCCTCCACCGCTGTGATACCTCCATTCCTGAGTGCGAGTTCGCCGGCACGGCCCACATCGAGGAGCAGACGGAGGTTGCTCTCGCCGACCTCCGCACCAACCATCGTTGGACCCCGACCTCTCTGCCACGCTCAAATCCCTCTGGCGGAAGATGGACGCCCCCGCGTTGCTGCGCTTCGTGGTATCGAAGCAGAAGGAGTCGGCGATGTTGCAGTGGAGATTTTCTGAAGAGCAAGGGGGCCAGGTGCTGATGGTTTCGAAGTTGGTGTTGGAGTCGAGGGAATATTCAAGAAGGATTGCGGAGAGAGCCGTTTCGGTTGTGGAAACGTGGAAGGAGCATTTGAATGGAGAATCTGAGAGTCGTGATGTCGAAATGGTCATGTTTTTGCATATGGTTGTGTGTTTCAGCTTGAGGTCTAGGTTTCATGATGAGTATTTGAGGAAACTTGTTATACAGTTTGCTTCTAGAAGGGACATGGCAAAGCTTTCTGCATCCTTACAGTTTGGGGACAAGATCATAGGTTCGTTTTTCTTTGGCAACTTACATTTCTGTTAAATTCTTTGTGTTTGTTAATTTTGCAAACAAATAAATCAAAGGACAACCAGTGCTTCGTGATACTTAGAGAGAGAAATCTAGTATCATGTAATAGGATGAGAGGCATAGTGAAATAATTGATGGAGTATGTGGTGTCTGAATGTTATTACTCTATTTGTCTATTTTTTTACTCTGAAATAACTTCTGGGTGATAAAAAATCATTTTTGTACTACATAATTTATAAGCTAAAATGCAAGGAACCTTCTTCAACTATGGCTCATCTGTTAAAAAATAAATAAGAATACCCTCCTTGTGGTGATGAACTCAATCTCAATTTTGAGGGGGTGATAGATGTTATTCCAACATTGTACATTTCTTTTTCACTTGTACTTTATCGTACTACAAGTCAGCAACTATTGAGTTCTTTCTGCATTTAGCTAGTAATGAAGACTATAGAAATATGGAGTAGGGGAAATGATTTTACAAAGCAATCTGTTTCTAATTTATACTATTTAGAAGTCAATGCTTTGGCTATGGTATATAGTCCTACTGTATTATATTTTCATGATTATTTACTCGATCCATGTCCTGGTTAAAGTCCTTTTCTAATCTCTCCAACAATTTTCAACAATATGAGAAATATATAATTATTGGAGTAACTTTTTGTTCTTTCTATGAATTATTTGTCTTTTAAGTGAACGACTAACTAGTCTATCAAGCAATTAAGCTTAATATAGAAAACACTAGATTTTCCTAAGCTTAAACCTGAGAAATTGTTGATTCAAGAGGAGCCATGCATGAATGAACAAGGATCAAGCTTTGGTGGTTTTGTGCTTTCAACATGCCTCATTGGAAAATGTCAAAGAAAGCTATTGAAGATCAATTTGATTCATGTAAAAGGGAAGTTGTGCAATCTGATAATCCAAAAGCATATCATGCATAATCATTCATCTAGGATTGTTAGATTAAAGGCCTAAGTAAAAGCAATGAACAAGTAAGGCATTTAAAAAGCTAAGTTTTTGGAAAAATGAAGTTTTACTGCATTAATCGATTATAGCATTGATAGAATCGATTATTTTGTTCTTCGTGCCTTCTGGAAAACAAATCAAGAACATTGTAATCGATTACATATCGATTTAATCGATTACATAGGCTTAAATAAGAAAATCATGCAGACTGCCTTAATCGATTATAGAAACTCGTAATCGATTACATCTATACCTATGAAAAACATGTTTTGCTGGTTTAATCGATTACATATCGTTTTAATCGATTATACAGTACATTTGAGAAAATAGAATTGTCTGTCTTAATCGATTACCATATTTCGTAATCGATTACATAGTGTATTAAGAAAAACATGTCTGTCTGTCTTAATCGATTACTTCACGAAATAATCGATTACATTGTTCATAGCTCAAATCCTGAACATATCATGAGCATTTTAATCGATTACATTCTTGAATTAATCGATTACATATGCGAAATAATCGATTACAGGAGCGTATTTAATCGGTTATTTTCAGTTAGAAATCAATTATAAATAGAAACCTCTTACTCTGTTTTTTGCGACTTTGAGAAATTCGTATACTGAGCAATCACAAATGTTTATGAGCTCTCTTTAGTGTGGTTTCTGAGTTTCAAACATCACATAGGCTTCACATATTCGAATGGGTTTTTGATTTGGGAAGTGAAGCATCATCATTGAGTCGAAGCATAAGGAAAGGAATGCATTAAGTTTGTAATCTCTGTTTCAACCTGATTGAATCATTCACATGCATATGTTCTTTGGATTATCAGGTGAAATCTTTTCTTAGTCTTTGAAGGTGTAATTCTTTTAATTGATTTTTGTAAAGATTGGCTTATTGCAAATGGGTTTCTTGCTTGATGATTAGAGATAGTGTTTCTCTAAGGGAAGCTGAGTAGTGTTCTCAGTTTGGATTTGGTCTCTAAGGGTCTAATAGTGTTTTAGACTTTTGAACTTTATCTAGGGTTGATAAAGAGAGGCTTGTAATATCTTGTAAGAATATTTCTGCAATAGTGGAACTCTACTCTAGTGTTGAGTGAAAGAACTGGATGTAGCTTCATAGTGTTTGAAGTGAACCAATATAAAAATCAGTTGCTAATCTTTCTTCTTATCTCTTCATCTCTCAATAGTCTTGGTTGTGATTCAAATTGTTTGCACAGAAAGTTTTGTATTACTCATTGATTTCTTGACAGAGGAATTTGATTGAATAAATGATTCTTGGTTTCAAAATATTTTTAAAGTGATAAAGATCCTGTGGAAAAACTGATTTGAAAATTTTAATTTACCAGGGTTCAACCAATTCACCCCCCTCTTGGTTGTTTTGAAGTGTTCCTTTCATTTTCAATTGGCATCAAGAGCTGGTTCTCGAAAGTTACTCAAGATCACTTTTTCTTTTCAAAAAGAGACATGAATACTTCACAAATAACCTTTAAGGAGGGTGTCTCTTTAAACAGACCTCCTAAGTTTGAAGGGGAACATTTCAGTTTTTGGAAAAATAGAAAGAAGATCTTTATTCAATCAAATGACCCAGGATCATGGAATGCAATAGAGAAGGGTCCTTTTATTCCAAAGAAAACTGTAGCAAATGAGTTGATTCCTAAAGAATGGGATGAGATGACTGAGGCTGAACAAAGGGCTGCACAATATGATTTTAAAGCTAAAAATATGATCACCTCTGCACTTTCCTCTGATGAATTTTTCAGAACTGTGAGATGCACAAGTGCAAAAGAAATGTGGGAGATGCTGGAAATTACTCATGAAGGAACTGAGGAAGTTAGAAGATCAAAGAAGCATGCTTTGATCCATGAGTATGAAATGTTCAAGATGAACACCAATGAAAGTATTTCTCAGCTGCAGACCAGATTTACTCACATTGTAAATCACCTTTTGGGTCTTGGAAAGGTCTTTGACACTGAAGAATTAAACATCAAAATATTGAAGTGTTTGACAAGACCTTGGCAACCAAAAGTTACAGCAATCAAGGAGTCCAAGGATCTATCAAAGATGTCTATGGCTGCATTATTTGGTAAGCTTCTTGAATATGAATTAGAAATGTCACAATTAACATCTTGTGCAGATGCAAAAAAGAAAACAAGAAGCATAGCCTTGAAAGATGCAACTTTGAAAGCTGAAAAGGAAGAGGAAACAAGTGAAGAGGATGATGAAGATAATTTGAATTTGGTGGCAGAAAGTTCAGCAAATTTATGAAGAAAAACAAGGATAAAAAGTTCAACAAAGGAAACAAAAACAACAACACCAACAACAACCTCAACAAGAAGATTGACAACAATTTCACATGTTTTGAGTGTGGCAAACCTGGTCACATTAAATCTGAATGCACAATCTACTTGAGGAAGCAACAAGGTGAAGGCAAGGTGAAAAAGGAAGGAAAAGCTAAAAGAGCATACATAGCTTGGGAAGATAATGAGTCAACAACTTCAGATTCTTCTACTGAAAATGAAGAAGCTAACATGTGTCTCACCTCCACCATCAATGAAGATGATGATGACTTGCTAAGTGATGGAGATGAGGTAAATTCTGAACTTGATCAAACTATTCATGCTTTTTAAGAAATGCATGAGGAAGCCCAAAGACTTGCAAAATCCAATAATAAGCTCAGAGGAAATCTTAGATGGCATATTGAAAAAATTACTAAATTGCAAAATGAGATTTGCAGTTTGAAAGAAGAAAATGAAAAACTTGTTTCAAGTTACAAATTGAATGGATGTGTGTGTGCTTCTTCCTCTAGCAATGTTGACAAGTATAAATTGCTTCAAAAGGATTTTGATGAGTATAAACAAAGTCAAGGTGAAAAATATATGTTGCTCTTAGCCAAAAACAGTGATTTGATTGATCTCTTGAGAAAGTTTTACAAGG
>PYAF01005712.1:8513-20088 GCA_007407185.1 Glycine tomentella
TATACTAAACACATAAATGTTGCGGAAGCATACATGAATCACATTTCTTGATACATTATGTATGGTATAAAACATGAATATAATTCAGGTTCATAACGACTAGCCCTTATTGATCCAGATAATCAAAGAAAGTCAGGCAGATAACTAGATATGACAGGAGACAAAAAGCTACCTTATTCTGGATGGTAAGTGCCACTGGAGCCTCAAAGCTCTCAACTCTAGCCCACACAGCTTCTCAAGCTTAACTCTAGTGGGCTTTTCTCTAGAAAATCTAACTCCGCTACCCATACCTGCAACATGAACCCCACATGGGGTGAGATATAATCTCAGTAAGCCAGGGTTCTCAGAGGTTTCCCTCCCCCTAGTTCACTACCCCGCATAGCATGAATATGTATGTGTATCACATAATAGAATAAAAGTTACATCAAGCAATATGATCAGTAAACAATCATCACATCTAATAGAAATAAGCTACATGCACACTGCAACATCAATCACTCATATACAATCCACATACAGTGCCTGGATAGGATCATCCACTGAAGGGCACATCTATCCAGGACTTCGCATCGAGCACCTGAAGAGGATCATCCACTTAAGGGCACATCTATCCAGGGACTCATGCCTGAGTAGGATCATCTACTGAAAGGCACATCTACTCAGGACTTGCCGCCCAATACCTGAATAGGATCATCTACTTAAAGGCACATCTACTCAGGGTTTACATGGACGCCTATGAATTATCCCTGGGGAGATCATCCACTTAAGGGCACATTCCCTCAGGGGTCCATAGTTCCTCATCCTACTGGCCAGTAGATTTCAAGCAATCACATCACAGTCAGCACATAGCATAATCCATGCATTAATACACTACACTAGTGTAATAAACATTATCATAATAAGCAACATAACTTACACTATCTCAGTGTAATCAAATCACACACCCTATCTCGGGGTTGAGCTAGCACTTATTTGCCAGCAAATATCAAACCATGTCATCAATATTCAACATATAGATAGTATCACACCATCATAATGCATAGGCATGCAAAATATATCAAGCAAGCACCCAAGGTGAGTGTAGTCAACACAAGCAGGGGAAACAATCCCCAAGAACACTGAGCTTACCTGGCAAAGCCTCGCTCTGCTGTTCACTCCCTGATCTGTGGCTCCCGCCACTGACACCCTCGGTGTCCAGCCCTAATCCAGGCGCATATACTCATGTTACAATCAATGTTATCATGCAATCAGCACTAGCATAATACATAAGTCCTCTAACCTGAGGTTCATAATGGCCCAGCTCACACTAGGCTCTCACAGACCTCTTTAGGTCCAACACAGCTCAACATAAGGCTTTAGAGTCATCACAGACTCCACACAAGCCACAAACCATCAGCTTAAAGCTCTCATCGGCTTAATCAAAGCATCTGAGTCCACACAGACTCTATACAATTCACATATCCTGAGCTCACAGCTCAATCAAGGCTTAGAGTCACTCCCAGACTCAATATCAATCACAAATAGTGAGCTCAAAGCTCACATCAGCTCATCAGCTAAACTTCTAGTTATAACTTGAACGGTCCATGACATTTAACAGGCACCGTTCCTATAGCCTCTCAGGTATTTCACAGTCATAATCTAAGGCTCGTGCACACTATATAATCGTCAGTTAGTGACTCTATACAGGTCACTCATTCATGAGCAGAGCCAAGAATCAAAGTTCACCAAATCAAATTTTGAAAGCTAATACTTTATCATTATACAGTTCTAAGCAAGTTTCTCTACAGGACCCTGGGCTAATTCTAGCCCTAACTCAAATGGGTCACTATTCATAGAAAACCCCCAAATCAACATTTAGCCGGAGAAACTCAAGATTCTTACCTCAGAATTGGCAAGGAAGACTTTTGAACTACTTCTCCTAGCCCCAATGTTCTTGAATCTCCGTAGTTCCTTGCCTAGCTCAAGTTCCACAATTCCTCTGAGAAAGGAATCTCTCAGCTCAAGGTTTCAAGGGGTTTGGATGAAGGATTTTAGCTTTCTAGGTGTTCCTCACAAGTTTAATGGCTAATGGAAGTGATTTTGGCTAGCAAACAAGGTTCTAGGAAGCTTGGGCACTCAAAATGGAGGTGGGAGCCCTGAGGAAGAAGAGAAACAGTGTTTCTCTCCAGAAATCACGTATGGCCTTTATATACTAAGCCTCACCGACATTGCCGCACTCCTGGCGCCACCCTGGCGCTGATGGCGCCAAACTCCAGTGCATCTGGCGCCCTTGGCACCACTTTGGCGCTCCTGGCGCCAATTTCCAGCATCTGTGGCACTCCTGGCGCCAAAATCCAGTGTATATGGCGCCCTTGGCGCCACTTTGGCGCTTCTGGTGCCAATTTCCAGCATCTGTGGCGCTACTAACGCCATTATGGCGCTGATGGCGCCAAAAATTGTGAAGAAATAGTCTTCTGCTACAGTGCCACGCTATCAGTGCCAGATCCCACGCTATCGGCGCCAGCTATAGTACAGCTACAGTAAAATATTATTATTTTATTAATTTAATTTTTTTTTTTTTACAAAACTTTGGTTATTATATGCCCAAGTTTCACTAAAGTCACTAATATGTAGTGACTGAGTTCTGAAAATGAAATGGGCCATAAACAAACCCAACAATCTAATTATTTTCTATTTACAACTATGAAAGTCAAATTCGCAGCCCAAAATTACAAGTGCAGAGGCATTAACTTCAAAGCTTAAAATGACCCTCTAAATGACAGAATTGGCCTCGGGCTATTTCTAGAAATCTTGTAGATCTTTTCGTTATCTTTCCTGGGACTCCTAGAACGCTCCATGCGGAGATCAGTAGCACCCTATAGGTCCTGAACAAGTCAGATACGTCAAGTGAGCCAAAAAATCCGAAAATACGCAACAATTAGCAATTAAGCCCACTTACTTGCCTAGGCTGAAAACTGAATTAGAATAGGAAAATAAAGGTCCAAGAGAGGTCAAATAAGCTAAGAAGGATAGAAAAATATTCAACTAAAAGCACTCTATCACACATATGTTCATTTTTCTCTCCCTTTTGGCTTATCAAAGACCAAAAATACCATTGTAGAACAAGATAAGCAAGGACGATATGAAACAATAACTAGAATTTTTATACAATCATTTAAAGTGCAGTACAAAAAATTTAAACAACCATAAAGTAAGAAAGACAATTAACTGAAAATAAATAACAATTGAATGAAACCACCACAGCCTAAGAATAGGAAATTACTACAACTAAGCTAGAGATTGTCAAAGTCTTTGAAAGCCATCCTAGTCTCAATGTTTGCTAGCCAAGAGGTAATCTCTTCCATAGAGAAATTAGTCTCAGCCCTATGCTCATGATGTAGAGCCAAAATTGCATCCATCTTTTGAATCATTTGAGATTCAAAAGGAGTATACTTTTGTTGAGCAGGAGTAGCTTCATTATCTTCTTCCTCTTCTTCACCTTCATCAGCACCAACTGGTGGAGCTTGCTCTCCAACCATCAGCCACCCATTAGGGGTCTTCACCAAGCCAAGCTTGTTGAGGTGCTTCACAGTGATGAGGCTGTTGGTTTTGGTATCCACAATCTCATTGGAGGCATCCACTCCAAAATAATCGATGAACCTAGAAACCAAAACAGCATAAGGAAATTGGTAATTGATTAACCTCTTGGATTTCAACATTGTCTCCTCAATGATGAGAATCCAATTCAGTTGGGTTGTTGTTTTCATCCCATAAACCAGCTGTAAATCTTCATCAGTCACCTGAGCATGGTTGGATTATCTAGGTGTGAGGACGTATGTTATGATGTAGTGAAGAAGCCTATCTTCACCAATCATGCTTCCAGTTCCAAATCTCAGCTTCAACCTTATTTGAGGGTCTTGCAGCATCCTTCTATAGGTGTCAATCTTATTGTAGCCATCATTTGCTTCCTTAAATTTACTAACTCCTTCATAGGAAATTCTAGCAATTGCATGCCATACTTCTACAGTTATTGTTGGATATAGGGGGAGCAACAAGAAGAATGAAGCTTATGATTTAGAAGAAAGTTTCGAGCTTTTCACATGCCTTGAAGATTGTAATTCAAATGAAGTGTATGAGAGGCCAATCTTTTGATCCTTGCATTGCATGCACATAATCATTTACATGATTAAATGTTTTCATTAAAGTATCAAAGCTTTTCACATTTTGAAAAGGAACTAAATGGGTAATGTTTTTGGAACAATGTAATCTTACAACTTTAATCGATTACACAACAGTTTAATCAATTATTTGTTTCGTTTTAAATCTGGAAAAGCTTTGATGAACATATTAATCGATTACATAACTCTTGTAATTGATTACATAGTGTAAAATGAAAGTTATGAATTGTTGCTTTAATAGATTATCGTTAATCGTAATCGATTGCATAAGCTATTTAGAAAAAGCTGTTATAAATAGGAAGAAAGTTTGTCTTGGATCTTAACTTGAATACTTCAAATTTTCTTAATATACACAAGCCTTCTCAAAGTTAGAAAGTGATTTTCTGGGCTAACTAAGTTCTTGTCCCACTCTTTAATCTTCATGGGTATTGAATGATTTCTTGGGCAAGAGGTTTCAAAGAAGTTTTGGAGAGCATGTTCTGAAATTCTTTTTCTGCAATTCAACTCTGATTGGTAACTCTCATGCATTCATATTCATTGGATCATCAGGTTGTTTCTCTCCATTATCTTTGGTTGTAAATTTTGTTTTTGTAATGTTTTTTATTTGATGCTATTGTAAAGGGTTCTTTGAAGCTAATGCTAGAGTAGGGTTTGATGAGTCACTATTTATCACTATTTACTCATCTTTCTGTACTCATTTTAATCCCTAACTTGTGCTTAATTGTTTATATTTTGCACTGATTCTCATTTAGGACTTAATTGGACCGATAATTTAGATTTTAATTAATTTGGATTATTTTAAGTTTAATTATTCCAATTTTTATTTTCAGGGCAGATTAATAATTAAATGGGCTTGGAATTAATGCATGGACTTGAAGATTGGGATGTGGCATCAGTATTTTATTTTCGTTTTATTTTTATTTTCGTTTTTTGGGCTAAAACTGTTAGGAAAAGCCCAATTTTTGTTTGTGAGACAGTCACTAATATTTGGGAAACTGTGCCCATGCAGAGGGGACACAACACTATTTCGTTTTAAGGTTTTTAGAATATTTTTGTTTTCTGCTCTTCTCTGTTTCTAGTTTCGTTTTCTGCTGTGACTCTGTTTAGGTTTTCACTTTCGTTTGTGATTTTCTATTTCAGAATACAATTGCTAATTTCGTTTTCTGTTCAGTGCCTATTCTGTTTATTTCGTTTCAGTTGCGTTTCTGGTTATTTCGTTTTCAGCATTTAGGTTTTCGTTTAATGTTCAGTTTCACTTCAATTTATGTTTCTGTTGCTATTTTCGAATTAATGGAAGGCTAAACCCTAGGGTTGGACCCTAGGACAGATTGCAGACCTTTAATGGAGGTTCCTTGTATTTGCAATTCGTTTTTCTGCTTGGTTCTTCCTTGTTTGGATTTATGTTCTGTGTTTTTCGAGTTGGAATCATGCTTAATGATTCTGAATTGAATGATTCAGTAATCTCAGGTTGCTTAATCCTGAGAGCTTGCCCTGACGAGGTTCACGTTTGCTTAATTCGTGTAATGAAGTTTTAGGTTAATCTTCGCTTAGTATATTAATCTGGACTGATAAGGATTAAGTAGGATAGTTTATCTTTTGTGAACCGAGGATATTAGAGGCGCAATCTGTTCGAAGGGTCTGACTTGTTTTAAATTCCTGCATTTTGTCAAACCCCCCCCTTACACGTTTAATCCCTTAAACATAGACAATTGGTCCTTGAGAGACGACCTAGGAGTCACTACCTAGTTACTGCATTTAATTTGTATTAATTTGACCGAGTGCGACCTCTCGATCAGGGTTCTCTAGGGAAAAACAGAGTAGTGTTCTCTGGTTGTTGTTCACTAGAAGTCTAATAAGGTTTAGATTTCTATTCTTTATCCAAGGTTGATAAAGAGAGTTTGTCATAAAGCTTGTAAGAACTGAAATTTATAATAGTGGAACTTTAGTCTAGTGTTGATTAGAAGAAATTTGATGTAGCTTCTTTTGAGAAGTGAACCAGTATAAATTCTTGGGTTGTTTTTCTATTCCTTTATCTCTATTAGTTATCTTATTCATTTGTTCTTGGTATTATTATCATTACTCAACAGGTTCTGTTTTGAGCTATTGATTTCTTGAGCTGAGTGATTTGATTGATTAAAAGCATTATTAGTTTAAAAGTGATTAAGATCCTTTGACTCTGATTTTATAAAAAAAATTTAAAATTTTGAGTTTAAACCAATTCACCCTTTTATTGGTTATTGTGGGTATTCATATTGTTTTCAGTTATTTCCATGATCACTCCATTAACTTGAGAGCGGATAATGTCATCAATGCTAACCTTAGCATAGGTGTAGAACACCTTCACTAATTCAGGGTAGAAGGTACCCTTCATCTCCACAAATTTCTTCAACCCCTGAGCCTCTATCATGGTAAGGAATTGGAATCCCTCTGCAACAAACCAATCAAGGTCAAGGTACTTGGGAGGGCAGACCAATTTGGTGGCATTGAAACTGCATATAGCTCTGCCTCTTAGCGTCATTAGTGATCCAGGAATTTAACCTATTCACAGCTACATTGGATGATTCCCCAGCCTTTCTATTGCTGGACTTTGATCTTTTGGGGGCAAACATGACCGGTTTTGGGTGAAAGAATGAATGGGCAGAGGTTTGTGATTTGAGAGAGAGAGAAAGCACAGAATAGAGGCACAGTTTGCAGAAGACTAAGAGAGATTTTTCAAGAGTGAGATATTCCCTCTTAGAAAGCTTGTATTTATAGAGATTTTTGGAGGTTTATTTTGAATTTCAAATGTTAGTAACAGCTATTTGAAGTTTCTAGAGGATTAATTGCTCAGAAACAAGTTTGAAATTTGAATTTAAGATAAGGTTTTCAATTAAGATTTCCAAAAAAAATATTGCAGTTTTTGCAGAAATGCCATAGATAATCGATTACACAAGTCTCGTAATCGATTATTTCAAGGCAAACAGAGTCTCTGAAACACAGTGTAATCGATTACTCGAGAGAGTTTTGTAAATTGATTCAGTTTTCAAGCATTTAGTAATCGATTACCACGTTGTGTAATCAATTATTCCAGAGAAAGTTTAGTTCTGGAATAGTTTTGAGCTTCATGTAATCGATTAATTCGATAATGTAATCGATTACTCCATAGAATTTATGTTTCTGAATTCAGTTAAAACATCAAGTAATTGATTAATTTGTCATTGTAATCGATTACTCCAGCAAGGTTTTGCTCCTAAAAAGCCTATAAGCTACAAATAATCTATTATTTCTCACAATAATCGATTATTCTAGTCAATTATACATATTGAACAGTGTTTTTCAGCAAGTTTTGCAATTTCAATCATATTTGATACATGACCAATTGTTCAATGAATTATCATGTATTAAGGCAAATTATCAGCATGCTAGGATACATTAGATTCATCAAGGATACCTAGCAGTGCATAGAATCTATCTCTAGCCAAGGGTTTAGTGAATATATTAGCCAATTGATTATTTGTATCAACAAACTCAATTGAACAATTACCCTTTTGGATATGATCTCTGAGGAAATGATGTCTTATGTCAATGTGTTTGGTCCTTGAGTGCATTATTGGACTCTTGGATATGTTGATAGCACTTGTGTTGTCACATAGCAAAGGTATTTCCTTTAATTCTACACCAAAATCTCGTAGTTGTTGCTTCAACCATAAGTTTTGAGCATAGCAGCTTCCAGTAGAGATGTACTCAGCCTCAACAGTTGAAAGAGCAACACAAGATTGTTTCTTGCAATTCCATGAGATCAATGAGCTTCCCAATAAGTGGCATGTTCCACTAGTGCTTTTCCTGTCCAATTTGCACCCTGCAAAATCATAATCTGAGTATCCAATTAAGTTTAGTAATGCACCTATGGGATACCAAAGACCAACTCTTGGTGTTGCTTTGAGATATTTGATGATTTTCTTGACTATTGTGAGGTGTGATTCTTTAGGATTTGCTTGATATCTTGCACACAAACACACACTCAACATAATGTCTGATTTTGCGAATTTACAATCACTTTCAAAAGCCCTTACATTCTAAGAAAAGATATTCTGAGTTACATTGATCTTGTTTCAAAACCCATAACTCATGCATCATTGATTATGTTGGTTTGAACAAGATTTGACAAGAGTTTTTCAAAGAGAGCTGATTCCAAGAATTGCATTCATTCTACTTGCAGTCAAGTACAACATCAACCTTCTTTCCTTTTTCATCTGAATCAAGGTGGGTTGATGTTGCCATTGGAGTTGCATCATCTTTGTTTTTCTCCATCTCAAACTTTTTATCACTTCATAGCAGTATTTGGTTTGGCTTAGTAATGTCCCATTCTTCATTTGTTTTACTTGAAGTCCAAGAAGGAATGTTAACTCTCTCATCATAGACATTTCAAACTCATCTTGCATTGAGATAGTAAATTCCTTGCACAAAGATTGATTAGTTGAACCAAATATTATATCATCAACATATACTTGAACCAATAAGATATCATTGCCATTTTCTTGATGAACAAGGTTTTTTCCACTTGTCTTCTTATGAAGGATTTGCTAAGCAAGAAGTTGCTCAATCTTTCATACTAGGACCTAGGAGCTTGTTTAAACCATAAAGAGCTTTTCTTAGTTTAAAAACATGGTTTGGATATTTGAAATCAACAAAAACAGGAGGTTGATCAACTTAGGTTTCCTCCTCAATATATCCATTTAGAAAAGCACTATTTACATCCATTGGAAATAGTTTAAAATCAATCAAACATGCATATGCAAGAATCAGCCTAATGGCCTCTAACCTTGCTATTGGAGCATAAGTTTTATCATCGTCTATGCCTTCCTCTTGGTTGTAACCTTTTTGAACCAATCTAGATTTATATCTAACTATGATGCCACTTTCATCAAGTTTGTTTCTGAAAACCCACTTGATGCCAATAGGCTTGTGAGAAGAGGGTCTAGGAACAAGTTCCTAAACTTCATTTCTCTTGAATTGATTCAGTTCATCATGCATGGCAATCGTCCAATTCATCAAGCAAAGCTTGGTCAATGCTCTTAGGTTCAATTTGTGAAACAAAGGCCATATCACAACATAGATTTTTGAGTGAGGATCTAGTAGAAACTCCCTTAGAAACTTTACCAATAATGTTGTAAAGGGATAGGTCTCTTGTAGTTCTCCATCCTTAGGCTTTTAAATAGGTGTTGATTGTTCTATTTCTGCATTTGGTTCTTCCTTTTTTTTCTTTTGATCCATTAAATTGTATAAACTCTTCTATTGGACCTGCATCAATATCACACTTCTTTTTCTCTTTGGAGGAGTTAGATTCATCACATATAACACGTACAGATTCTTCCATGCACAAAGTTCTTTCATAAAGACTCTATATGCTTTACTTTGTAATGAATATCCAAGAAAGATTGCTTCATGAGCTTTAGAATCAAATTTTCCAAGAGAATCTTTACCATTGTTTAAGATAAAACACTTGTAGCCAAATGCTCTTACGTGAGAGATGTTTGGTTTTGTACCTCTATATAGTTCATAAGGAGTTTTCTTTAAAATAGGTCTTATGAGCAATCTATTCAAAGTGTAGAAAATTGTACTCACCGCATCAATCCAAAAATGTTTAGGTAAATTTGTCTCATTGAGTTCTTGCTCCTTCTTCAAGGGGTCTATTTTTCCTCTCCACAACACCATTTTGTTGAGGTGTTCTTGGAGCTGAAAAATTGTGGTTAATTCCATTTTCTTCACAAAACTTTTCAAAGTACTCACTTTGGAATTCACCACCATGATCACTTCTTATTGGCTAATTTTCTAGATGCCATGAAAGCAACACTCTTGGATATTATGAACAAAGTCCATGTGAATCTTGAATAATCATCAACAATAACAAGACCATAGAAATTACTCCCTAAACTCATAGTTCTAGAAGGACCAAATAAATCCATATGAAGCAATTCAAGTGGTCTTGAGGTGGAAACGAATTTTTTATTGTGAAAAGAAATCTTAGTTTGGTTCCCCTTTTGACAAGCATCACATAGTTTGTCCTTCTCAAACTTACTTTTAGGCAAACCAATGACTAAGTCTTTTCTTATAAGCTTGTTCATATGATGCATGTTTATGTGACTAGCTCTCCTATGCCATAGCCATGTTTCATTAACTTTACTTACTAGGCAGCTAGTGTTGTGAATGAATGCATGTTCTATAGAGAGCAAGTAGATATTACCTTTTCTTTTACCTACATGTATAACTTCACCGGTTTGACCATCACATATCAAACAATAATTGTCACTGAAAGAAACTTTGAATTCTTTATCGCATAGTAAGCTTATTCTTAAGAGATTGTGCTTTAAACCTTTCACATATAGAACATTTTTATCATGGTTTCCTTCTCCAACTATCTTCCCTTTGTTATTGTCGCCATAAGTGTCAAATCCTCCATTTTTTAAAGTAACATTTGTAAGCATGGATATATCACCTGTCATGTGTGTAGAGCATCCACTATCAAGGTATCATAATGATGATTTTGCTCTAAGACACACCTGCAACATTCAAATTAAGTGACAAAGAAAGATACCCAATTTAGGTTGGGTCCATAGGGGTTAGTTGGTTTTCTCCTTTTCTTAGGGACCCAAATGCATTCACTATTAGGTACATAAAATCTTCTAGCATAGCACCTATGGGATGTATGACCCTTCTTCATGCAATAATTGCAAGTTATAGATTTTAATGCTATTTCAAAATGAGTCAATTGATTATTCTTTGATTTTGAAAAGTCTCCTTGATTCTTCTATTTTAGTGGTACAAACTTTGCATTTCCAAAAGGTTTTGCTTCATGTTTGTAACACAAACCAGAAGTATCTCCAACATGCTTTTGTACACTTAGCATTTGATTTAGATTGCATTTTCCTCTATAAAGCCTTTTCAAAAGATCAACCAAATAAGAATTTTCAGAAAATAATAACATATACTTTTCACCTTGACTCTTTTTGAAATCATTAAATTCCTTTTGTAAGATCTTGCATTTATCAACATTAGAAGAAGAAGTGGCACATACACACCCATTAGCTTTGTAGCTTGAAACAAGTTTTTCATTTTCTTTTTTCAAATCACAAAGTTTAGTTTGCATTTCTGCAAGTGTAACGCCCCAATCCGCTAATCAGGGTCATTATTGTAACACCCCGTGTGCACCCGGTGCGTTATCCTTAATAATATCATAAGCGCGTTATCTGAACGTAGTGCGGAAGCAATAAAATCATTTCTCTTGATATCATTATGCATGAAATATATAACCCAACACATAAAACATCAACATAAACCACTGCTGATCCCGATACTCGACATACAATAACATAGGCAGATACATAACAACTATACCTAGGTAGTCAGGAGGAAACATAAACAATACATACAACGGGTGT